>JAJMRT010000026.1:0-78899 GCA_030558065.1 Geotrichum phurueaensis | reverse complement strand
GGTTTAAGGATTGATTTTGGTTTTTCTTTTGTATGACAAGCCACCGACTCAACCCTAGAGCTGGATGGGAATAACACATTTCCAAATGGCCAACGCTTAACATCTGAGTGATTCCCCTGGAGAGAGTTAGATGAGGTAGCTTTGGCAAAACCGTACTTGAGGTGGGCAGCAAACCGTGAAATGCTGTTTTTAAAGATTGATTGCGGGTTTTCTTTTGTAGGATAATCCGTCGACTCAACCCTAGGGATTATTTGGATTGACTGATTTCCGAATTGCACGCGACGCTGCATGTCAGGCTCATTATATGAGGAGTTGCCCTGAGGAGAGCTAGATGGGATGAGTGCGTTGAACTTGGTGGCAGCCGTAGGCTGTGAAAGGGCGGTTCCTATGTTTGATTGTTAATTCCCTTTTGAATCCAAGTACTCCTTTGACTGAACTAGAGGGGCGCGCCGGATTGTCACAGTTCCAGGCTGCGTGTCAGACTCGGTATCTGACCAGTCGTCCTCAAGAGATTTGGGTGGGATGGGAGCGTTGGACTGGGTGGCAGCCGTAGGCTGTGAAACGGTGCTTTCAATAGTTGTTTGTGGGTTTTCTTTTGTAAGCCAATTCATTGGCTTAACCTCAGAGATGTGTTGGCTTGGCATATTTCTAGGCTGCGTGTCATGCTCAGTATCTGAGGAGCTGCTCTGTAGAGAGCAAGATGAGATGGCAGCGCTGGACTTGGTGGCGGCCGTAGGCTGTGATACGACGTCCCAAAGGTTTGATTGTCGTTTCCCTTTTGAATCCAAGTACTCCTTTGTCCGAACTAGAGGGGCGCGCCGAATTGTCACATTTTCATACTGCGTGTCATGCTCAGTATCTAAGGAGTTGCTCTTGAGAGAGGTGGATGGGACGGGAGCGTTGAACTTGTGCTCGACAGGCTTGTACTCGACAGGCTTGTACTCGACAGGCTTGTACTCAAGAGAGTTGGATTCTCTGATAGCCTTCACTTCATCCACATTGATGTCTTCGCTTAAAATGTTTCTAGACTGCCGGTCATATCGCGTGGTAGGCTCAATATGTGAGGAGTTGCCCTGAAGAGAGTCAGACTGAGAAGCCTCGAACTCGAGAGCGTCGTACACAGAAGTAGTGGACTCAAAAAGGTCGTTTTCAAGGGAGTTGGATGAAATGGGAGCGTTGGATTTGGTGGCAACCGTAGGCTGTGAAATGGGGGTTTTAATAATTGATTGTTGTTTTCCTTTTGAACCACAACCCATTGACTGAACTGAAGAAGGGCGCTGGCTTAACCCATTTCCAAATTTCACGCGAGGCTGCGTGTCATCCTCAGTTTCTGAGGAGTTGCTCTGGTAAGAGTTGGATAGGACGGGAGTGTTGAACTTGAGGAAAGCAGAAGGCCTTGACCACAAGAATGAACTTCTCACTGCTGGTCGTGCGCTTGCAGTAATATTATTAGTAGAAGCCGTTGTTGATGATTGACCGTTAAACTCTTCTGTCAATTCCTCTTCTACAATACCTTCGAATTTGTCCTGGACAAACTTGGATACGTCGCGGGCCCTGATCCTGAGGTCAATAAGCTTTGCCGGCAATAATATAAGTTTCAATGCTGTTGACCGGTCTTCTCTCAAAAGACCTTCAAAATTGTTCTGGACAAAGTTGAATAGTTCGCTAGCCATAAATTCAAAGGAACCAAGCAATGAACGCAATATTTTACTTTTTTCCGCTGCTGACTGGTCTCTTTTTGTAAGACCTGAGAATTCCTCCTGGATAATGTTGCATATGTCGCGAGCCCTGAACATGCGGGCAGTAAGTGTTGACCGCAAGGATGTATTACCCACTGCTACTGACCCGTCTTCTTTTGCTAGGTCTGAAAGGTTAAGCTCAACAAAGGTGGATGTTTTGTGGGCAATAGACTTGAGGCCAGTAAGTCTTCCCCGCAACGTTAAGATGTCCGAGTCTATTGACCGTTTTAGCCTTGAAAGCATTGAGCAGTTGCTCTCAAGAAAATTGAATAGGATGGAAGCGTTGGAGTTGGTAGCAGCCGTGGGCTGTGAAACGGCGTTTTCAATGGTAGTTTGTGGGTTTTCTTCTGTGAGACAATCCAATGACTTAACGTCAGGGATGTTTTGGCTTGACACATTTCCAAATGGCACGCTACGCTGCGTGTCATCTTCACTATTTGACGTGATGCCCTGGAGAGAGTTTGATGGGTCGCGAGGCCTGCAATTGAGGCCAGCAGATGAACGCAAGGATGCATTTCCCTCTGCTGCTGACCGTTCCTCTTTTACAATGCCTTCAAATTTGTCCTGGACAAACATGGATAGCTCGCGACCTCTCATGTTAAGGAAATTGAGCTCTGACCGCAAGACTCTAAGTCTTACTGCTGTCAACCGGTTTTCTGTAACACCTTCAAAGTTGTCCTAGACAATGTTGAATAGGTTGCTAACCATGGACTCGAGGGATACAAGTCTTGAACCCAACATTTGACTTTTTACCGTTGCTGACAGGTCTTCTTCTGCAAGGTATGAGAATTTCTCCTCGACAAAGTTAGATAGGTTGCGGGCCTTGAACATGAGGTCAGTAAGCGTTGACCCCAAGGATGTATCACCCACTGCTGCTGACCGGTCTACCTTTATAAGGCTTGAGAAGTTAAGCTGAACAAAGTTGAATATCTTGCTAGCCGTATACTCGATGCCAGTAAGCCTTTCCCACAAGGCTGGAAGTGTAAACTTTGCCAACTGTTCTTCTTTTGAAATGACTGAGAAATTGCCCTGGAGAGAGTTGGGTGGTATGAGAGCGTTGGACTTGGTGTCAGCCGTGGGCTGTGAAATGGTATTTTCAATGGTTGTTTGTGTTTTTTCTTCTGTAAGAGGATCCATTGACTCAACGTCAGAGATGTGCTGGCTTGACACATTTCCAAATGGCACGCTACGCTGCGTGTTGGCCTTAACATCTGAGTGCTTGCCCCGGCGAAAGGTGGATGAGACAACTCTGGCAGCGCTGGCCTTGGTGTGTGCAGAAGAAAGCCGTGAAAAGACGTTAGTCTTCACAGATGATGGAGTTGTTGCACCAGCATTATCAGTAGAAACTAGTTCTGGTAAGTTGATCTCAATAGAGTTGAGAGAGTTCTCATTGACTTCACTTGAAAGTGGGTTGACAGACACTTGGGACCCAACCGAGTTGGATCCCTCGCCGTTGTTGTTTGCAAAACGGTTCATCTTTGGTACTTTAGATTCTCTGATAGAGCTTTAGAGTACTTATGAAAACTTTAGGAGGGGGTAGGATTGTCGACTTTAGGTTTGAAATTGAGTGGATTTTGGGCTCTTCAATAGAAATTAATCACAGTTAGTGCAAGATGTAATTGCAAATTTGCCAGTAAGTTGCTAAGTTGATCTTACCTGGATAATTTCCAGTAGGGTTCTGATCTTTGGTAGGAGGAGTTGGTTTGAGAGAATAAAAAAGGAATTAAAAAAAAAAACGACGTAACAAGAGCTACAATGTAAAAAAGAATCACAGTTAGTACAAGATTCAAGCGCAAGTGTCCTAGTAAATTTAGCTTACCTGAAATATTCTTAGAGATATTCTGATCTTGAGAAGGAGAAGGTGGCTTGAGGAAATAGAAATGGAATAGAAAAAAAAAAGAGGACGTAGAACTATTTATCTATAGTTTTTTTAAACCCATTCTGATGTGCTCAGCTAACAGTAACACTTGAAATGATATACTGCCAAAAGCACATTTTGTATGGTCTGTGATTTATTACAAATGGTATGTGAATAGGTGTTGTTGTGACACCAATAAAAAAGAAAACAACAAAAAAAAACTGGCTTAAAAGTATCACTATTCTTCTGGAAAGTCTTTCCAAAGTCCCCTCTGACCATTTTGATTTTGAAAGTGTTTATTTAACGTCGGTCCTGACCCGTCCTGACCTGTCCGTTTTGAGATATCTATCGAAACTTTTGTTTGGTCATTTTGCTTTTGACAATCTCTATCCAAATCTTTTCTTCAACTACTTTTTCTTGTGACAATGTGAATCCAAAATTTCTCTCCCAATGGTTTCCTTATCACAGTGTCCGTCTACCATTAACTTTTTCAGGTATTTGGCAATAGCCATCCATTTTTTCTCGTTAATATTTCATTTTAGACAATGCCATTCCGATGTTCATTTGATGTCACTAATTTGAGAAAACTTGAAAATATTTTACGAGAATTGTAAAAGTTTTGAGCGGTTGTTAGTCGTTTTGTTCAAACACTTGTAAGGTTTTTTTCAAGACTTTTTTTTTCAAAAAGCCAAACGGAGCTAGATATTATGCTAGATACCCCAACGGATCAGGACGCCTTCCGGAACAATTTATTTTTTTCAAGATTTGCATCAAGACTCAAGCAAAAAACAAAGAGAACACTATTTTGTCAACGCCCGCATTGGTACTAAAACCAGGTTAAGCGTGGGAAGTTTCAAGGGCCCATGCTGAAAACAAAGTCAGAAACACAGCAGACATCATCAACGAAAAGATGTTCCCCGCGAGAGTTGTTGGAGCCAAGTCGAGTAGAATGCAAAATGTTGTTATCCAACTAAGAAACATTCAGGCTGATACGGCCAAAACTTTTAACCAGTTCGAGAAAGTTCAGGGCGCAGCCCCTTGGCACAAACTCGCAGTAAATGGTGTGCTGAAAGACAGTCTCATTAAAGACAGTAAGCTCATCAACCCTGTCAAGCTCAGACATGAAATTAAATACGCAAACGGCATCCAGTTAACTGGCCCACCCATAGCCGTCACATCTAGGTCTATCAGATCCGAGGAGTCTAGATACTTCTAGCTGATCGTGGCGCTTGAAAATAAAACCCAATATTCGCGCATTCGCAAGAAAGGCGTCTTCTTGATCGACCAACGTTGCGACGCAAGAAAATGGGAGAATAGACCGCCCAAAGCTAGTCAACGAAAGGCGACCGACAAAAGAACCACTCAATTCACCCTTACTGCTACCCCTCAAACAGCTGAGTTGTGTAATCAAGGCCAGGCTCAGACTCAAAAAATTGAGATGGAGCCGGAGCAAGCAATTGCTAAAATGGCCATGAACGACCAGTCTTTCGATACTATCCCTCATGATCAATAAAGATAGTACACGGGAAGTAATGTGTGAGCCTCTGCGAGTAGCCCAGATGAACTGCAACAACAAGACAGTTATTTTAGACAAGTTGTTGGAGAACGGCTACGACATTCTAAAGGTACAAGAGCCGTGTCTGAGGGGTCGAGTTAAGCGCCATAGCAGTTGAAATATAATATGTAACGAAGTGGCAGAACATGTACGCGCCATGACTTTTGTTAAGAGCTTGGTGGTACTTTGCCAGATCGTCAAGGTGAAGACGATGACTGATGCTAACATGGTAACTAATAGCATTGATGGTGTCGAGGTTACAAAGTTTTACAACAGAATGTCTGAAGAGACTCTTCCATTGATGATGTTTATGGAGAAATCTACCTTAGACAAAACTACAACACAAGTATTGGAGGAGAATTTCAACATCCACCATCCACATTGGCAAAGCACAATCAAACCCCAGCCAATTGAGAGATTGGCAAGGGACTGGGTTGAATGGGCTGATGAGCATGGCTACTTTCTTTTCACTGACCCAGACGACCCCACTTACAAGAGTGGCTCAGTCATTAACCTCGTATTTAGGAAGGAAACCGCCGGCTTGTGTTACTCTGAGGAGAGTCAAAACTTGGGGAGTGATCATTTTCTACAAGTTTGGCATTTGAATACCACGGGCACTAGTCGGTGGGAATGGGGCGGTGGCGAGCAATTTACCAATTACGGTGGAGGGCTCAACTACAAACAGGCAAATTGGAAGTTATTCTCAAGATGCTTGGAAGAGGCTAGCAATGAGCTGATGTTGGCTGATACAATCTGTAAGGGCAAAAGTATGGCCAACAAGCTGGCTGAATCACTAACGGTGTTTATCTGGTCATGTCTCTGGGTTTTTACTCCAGAAATAAGACTTGTAGAGCGCAGCAAACGCTGGTGAAAAGACAACCTCAAAGCTATGAGAGGCAAATACAGAAATATCAGACAGCAGGCTAAACGTGATCTAACTCCGGAGAGCCGGCAGCAGGTCGAGGCCAGTGAACATGAGTTTTGAGAAGCTATAGTTCAAGTTAAAAGCGAGTGGTGGAATTATTTTTTATGCACCAGAAGCCCTGAGAACCTATGGGATGTGTTGCCGTATGCTAAAGGGGTAAAATTAAGAGGGGTTACTTTGGAGGATATGAGGAAAGATGGTTTGATAGCAAAGTCAACTAAGAAAATCGTTGACACGCTGTTTGCTAAGATTGTCCCAACCAAAGCCGGGATACGTTTGCCAACAGTTCCTTTCTGCAAAGAGGGGGGGGGGACGACATGTGGCCTAGGCTTAAAGTCAGAGAAATTGAGGAAGCCATATCGACTCACTCTTCGTACAAGGCCGCTGGCCCTGACGGAGTCAAGACAATTTCTATCAAGCAGACCATTCAGTACTCTCCTTGTCAGACTTTTTAGGGAGTGTGAGAGAATATGCCATCACCATAAAGCTTTCCGGGAATAGTACACGGTGGTTCTAAGAAAGAAAGAGAGAGCTGAAGAGTTAGCTAAATCTTACCGGCCTATTACTCTTCTGAACTGTATAGGTAAAGTATTAGAGAAGATTGTGCAGAGAAAGCTCTCGACACTAATTTCAGAATCTATTTCAAGGCATCAGTTTGGATCCCGTAAAGAGTATTCAGTTGTAGACGCGTTGGCTAGCTTGACGCACTATGTTGACCAAAACATAGTAAGGAAAAGGACAATTTCAGATTTAGTGATTGACCTTAAAGGCGCCTTTGGCAATGTTGACAAAGAAGTCCTGGTTAAGGCCATGGAGAACATGGGTGTACCCCAGGCTAGCAAGAGCTGGGTGTCTAAATTCGTGAGTGCGAGGAAGACAAGCCTTATCGTTGATGGGAATCTCTTCAAAGCGAAAAAGGTGGAAACAGGCATACCGCAAGGTTCGCCGGTCTTTCCCTACTGTTTCTCATATGCACGAGCGATCTCTACTAGACCATATGCAACGCGGGTGTTAGAGTGATTGGCTTTGTTGACGATATCACTATCTACACGAGTGGAAAAGACGCCAACAAGAACGTCACTAAGCTTTCGGATGTTCTGAAAATATGTCATGACTGGGCCGTACGATCTCACACTGAGTTTGACTATGGCGATAAGCTGGGTTTTATCCATATACGATCTTGCTTCCCCGGCAAGAGGAAGCAAGCAAAAAAGTGGAGAAGAAAACTTGTAATTTCAGTAGATGGTGCACCGAGGAGACCTGCTCAGGGCAGTCTAAAACTATTAGATGTTACTATTAGCCGCAGTTTTTTTTTTGCCGAACACGCTAAACATGTGATTTCTAAGGCTACAAAAGCGGTTGGCGCAATAGGTAGACTAGATGGTGTCTTTAGGGGTATCACTGGTCAGACTATGAGGCAACTCTACATCTCAAGCATTAGGCCAGCCATGGAGTACGCTATCCCAGTATGGTTTCAAAGGATACCGAAGACTTACAAAGACAAACTTGAAAGTATTTAAAATTTTGCTTTAAAATAGACCTTGAGTGCTTTTATAACAACCGCAACCTGCATTTTACAGCGGGACGCAGGAGTCCCACCTTTCAGCAAGCGAGTTGAGGAGCTTGGTAAACGATTTTCTCTGAGAGCACTGAGGGACGTACGCCCGAAAAACCTAGTTAGGAGATTGATTAAGAGGCAAGGCCCTGCGGCTGAAAATGAACCGCTAGCATTGTTATTTTATCAGACTTGTCAGATAGAATCAGCTGAAAAGGATGTCTTCTGAAACACCCGACCACCTTGGAAGCGTGCTAAGATGAACATTATGCTCCAGGCGGCCGAAATCACTGCCAACTTCAAAAAAAAGCATTAGAGCTCAAGCTCGTTCAGCCTGGAGATCAGAATATGATAAGAGTTTGAAGGTCGGGTTTTATAGGTCGTTCACCAAGCCTGGCCTCTATGGCGATCCACGCAACCGCAGTCCTTTTCGCAGAATCATGGAGAAAGCGAACCGTCACACCCTCAGCAAGGTGGTGCAATTGAGAACTAGCCATGGCGTTATTGAAACCTACTTTAAAAGGATAGGAGTCTTGGGTAGAAATCACAAGTGCAAATGTGGCCAGCCTGAAACGGCTGTGCACCTGCTGAAGGACTGCGCCCTCTGCGAATCGGGGCGTATGCACCTGAGAACATGTTCCCCGGAGCTTGATATCAGTCTTCTACTTGATACAAAGAAGGAAATTGAAGCGGTAGTCAAGTTTCTCGATTTGTAACCGCACCTCCTCAATAAATGGACAGCTTAACAGTATATTCTACCAAGGTTTTACCGGTTTGCCCTTTCACCCAACATGACGCACTGAAGTGACGATCATGTCGCGTTTCTCTTGACACATGGACTAAGTTCGTGGAAAATTCGAAGCCATCAAAGTGAATGAAATATATAGTAAATGGCACATTCCGCTAAAGAGTTATTTTTGTTGTATTAGTGTCTTCTGTGTATAATTTTCAAAAAGTTATAAGCACAATAAACTGATTATATATAGGACCATCAGCGCGCCTATATTTCAACAAGATTGGTAAGGGCTTATATTTGGCTTACGCGGATCTAACAAAATGTAAATTAGACTTAAAAACATACGAACACCTCTTTGAAAATATAAAACCAAAAAAACGTGCCAAAGGACTCCCTGATTTTATTGAGCGCTTTACAACTGTTTCTGATGTTTTGCGGTCACGAGAGAAGCTTCTTCGCGTTTCCAATCCTCCTGGAACAGCAGAAAATCCTGAAACACAAATATAATGAAATAAATAATAATATATACTATTTTCAAATATGTTAAGACTAAAAAAATATCAATTAATAATTTTACTGTTGTGTAATGAGTGATTGAAGTTGGTGCTATTTCAATTTCCAAGAATTGACATTGTGGACGGTTAGGAGGTGAGAACTGTTGGGAGGGTTGTTTGAGTTATATATACCTTTATAATAAGCTAGTAATGATACAACTATACATATATAAAGTATTCTATAAATATTATTGTGTAACTTTTAGTATATAAACTATTATGAATTACTGTCACGACAGCCTGGACTCCTAATAAAGGCTGCGTGATTGAACATTGAGCTGAGCTTGGAGGGCAGCGCAACCTTGGAAAATTGATTGCAGGAGGAACAGACGAAAGAGGAGAGAGGTCCTAACCTCCATAACGCTACTCTGGAAGAAATCAAAACAAAAAAAAGCATTTGCAACAATGCTGAGAAACAAAACTTAAAGAAGAGCAACTCTACCAAATATCAGTATTGTTCAGCATCAGGGTAGGCGTCTTCTTGCGAAGGGTGGCGGCGTACCGTCCGCGCCTATCAACAGAGGAACCCTTCATGAGACGAGTACTAACTAGAGACCTAGTTTCTAAATACTTACCACAGCCGTAAATAAGGCTCAAGCACAAAAATTAATTTAACCCATCGCTACTTATATTTAATAATGAAGCCTGCAGTCTTATCTTAGTAAGTGTACCACTGCGTTGACGGATTGATCTCCTGGCTAACACGTAGTTATTACCAGCGATAAATAAGCTTAAAAGCTTCTACTGGGCAAATTCTCTCAGAAACTGAGCATAGTAACCACGACCCCGAAACACTAATGTGACCTATGTGTGATAATTACTTACAATATTCAATGACAATTTCGCTTTGAATAACCTGTGGAGATCTATGCATCAACTCCCAGTTTAGCCCTGTCACGTGACTATATCTGGTTGAGAAATTTTTTTTGAAGAATTCCAAGTCCTCGAAACACCTTTCAGGTTGATCTGACGACACTGGTAGCGATATCTTGCGGGAACAATAGACTATAGAACCACATACGGACACCACGTAGATATACACAATGACCAGTGAAGAAGCCAACACTAATGATGAGTTCACAAAGCAAAGTCACGCTTTTGTGAAGTGGTTGAGAGAAAGCCGGGGGTACACAATCTCACCCAAGGTTGCGGTGCACGACTACCGCGCGCAGGGTCAGGGCCGCGGCCTGATCGCTGTGGAAGATATCACTGAAGGGGAAGACCTATTTAAAATTCCTCGTGACCGTGTTATTGCTATTGACAGCGATGCCCAAGTGGACGGGGCGCTAGTGCAGCTTGTGCCTGAACTTGCTGACGGGACCCTTGACAATTGGTCGGCGCTGATCCTGTACTTGATGTACCATGCGTCTAAAGATGAGGTATTTAAGCCTTACTTTGATGTTTTGCCTACGCAGTTTAGCACGCCAATGTTCTGGGATGATGGCGAGGCTGAACAGCTTCTGCAGGGTTCAACCTTGATTGGGAAAATCGGCAAGGCCGAGGCCGAGGCCGGGTTTCGTGAGAATATCTTGCCAGTAGTGGAGAAATACAAAGATACTGTTTTTGAAGGGGTGGATGTGTCAGTAGATGCGTTTCACCGGGTGGGCAGTGTGATCATGTCTTACAGTTTTGACGTTGATAGAGTCAAGACGGGATTAAACGAAGACAAGGACGACGGAAAAGCCGAAGAAGAAGAAGAACAAGAATCGGTGGATGAAAAGGAGGATGATCAAGAGTTAGATGACAAAGAGGAGCACGAAGAGCTGCTTATTGAGGAAGAATTTAGCGACGATGAAGAAGATGACGGACCGGTAAAAGCTATGGTGCCGTTGGCCGACACCCTGAACGCACACTCACAGCTTTGCAATGCTCACCTTGAGCAAGAAGATGACGGATCCCTTGTGATGCGCGCAACTTCTGCCATTCCTGCGGGCAGCCAGATCTACAACACGTATGGCGACTTTCCTAATGGCGATCTGCTGCGGCGCTATGGCTACACGGAGTTGGGCGGTACAGCGTCTGACTTGGTCGAGATTACGGTTAATGATCTTATTGACGCAGCGGTGGCTCACGCGCCCGCACCAGTTAACAAATTTTCTGAACCCGCAACACGCGACAGCACTCTGCAGTTAGTTCAGTTACTCGCAGACTGGGAGGATGGCGTGATGGAGATTGTTGATGACTCCTACGACGTTGAGCGCACCACCGCCGGCGTTCCCAGCACAGAACTGCTTTCTCTTGTCAATTTCCTTGTGCTTGCGCTCGTCCGCGCCAAAGACCTTAAGGCATTTCGACGCTCGCTTAAGCGCAATGGCGGTGCCGACGAGGAGAAACTTACTAGAAAACTGGTTAAAACACTGGTCAAGCATGCAGCTACGGACAAGCTAACTTTCCAGGAGGCCATGCCAGTGTGGCGAGCGGTGTTTGAGGCGCGGATTGGCAAGTACCCGCAAGCAGTGCAGGACGAGTGCATGCGCCGCGCTGCGGCTAAAAGCGCGCCCGAGACGGAGTCTCTGACGCAAGTTGTCGTTGGCACCCGCAAGGCGATGGCTACCGAGGTGCTTGTTGGCGAAGTAGAGATTCTACGTTTAGGGCTTGCTTGGGTCGAAGCTGCACTTGGCGACGCGCCTTCCATTGACGAGTTTGAGTTTCCCGGTGCCTCTGCTTCTGCCGCCCCCATCGGCTCTAAGCGTAAGCTCGGCCAGAATAGCAAGGGCCAAACCAAGAAATCAAAGCGCAGCTAGATGATATATATATGTACAAATGGTGTTTTAATTTATGTTATGTAGTGTCACTAGTGTGTTTATGTTTATGTAAGAGCTGGGGCTCACCAACTGCGCTTGTGCTCGGCAAATATCGAAAGTTCAAGTTGGCATGTCTCCGCGGCCACAAACAAATACTAAGAACAATAACGGACTCGCCGTTGAAGAACATGTAAAAAAATATCGAAGAGTAAAAGAAAAAAAAGATTATCGTAATAAGCCCGGACAGAAAGAACATAATGCTGGTGATATTAGAATGATGGGGGGTATATAAATAATGAGCTGGCCTCAGAGTGTCAGTTGTTCTAGTTTTTCTGCAGCGTCTTCGACTGGCGCTTGAGGCCCGTCAACAGAATTGAGAGTGTTATTGATTCTTTCTTTTAGTGGCTTTCTAAGTAGCGCGTCTACAGACGCCGGTGAAGATGCCGACGACGTGGATGCCTTGGACGACATGTTATCTAACGATAAGTCCGGTGTGGCGGCAGCAGCAGTAGCATCTTTACCTGCTGCATCGGGCTCATCGCTTTCAAAAACATCTGGCGGCAGCGCATGCCCTCTAAGATGCTTGATAAATATCGTACAATGCGGATGGTAGTAGGCCTTACACGCATCAAAAAAGTCCTGACAAGGGCGCTTGATATCAAGACGCTTGGTCAATCCCGACCACAGTTCAAGGCCCACATAGAGCGTAGTGGTGTGCACGACGACTTTGCCTGGCTCAGAAGACACGCCCGTGTCCGGCGGAACAGACTGCAAACCTTCGATAGTTTCGCCCTGTGCCACATGCTGAGCATCTTCCTCGGAGCAAAGAAAACTCTTGTCAAAAGTTTTCACGTAAGGATGGCTAATCTTGATGGTGTCTAGAGCCTCAAGTTTTTGCACAAGTAGACGCACTTTGCTCTGAATAAGGCCGGACCACTGTAGATGCTCCTCAAGCGTGCCAGTGGTGGTGGCTTCGACCGCGAGGTAGTACTTGTACTGACGGAAGAACGGGCTCGGTGAGAAAAATTCCTTCCAGGCCGCGTGGCCACGGAGCACTTCGTGCGCCACGGCCTGGCCATTTTTCAGCTCGGCAATTATCACCTGCTGCGTAGAGCTGGTGATGTTGTGAGTCGAGCACATGGGCGGGTAGGCGGGCGTTATTACAGGCATGCGGTGCGAGCGATCGTGGATATTGACGCGCGGGTTCCACACGCGCAGGTGGCGCTTGCGGGCCTCGAGGGGCTTGAGAAGGACGGGCTTTGGCCAATCCCACGGTACCAACACATCAAAAAACTTGCAAACGACGGTGGCGGCGTTGGCGTTGGGATAGAGCTGGCATACGCGCGCCACTAGCATGGCCCAGGCAACCCCACCGGGGAAACCCATAATGTTGCCGTAGATCGCGCGTCGCCGAGCCCACAGCTTGATGGCCCGCAGGGCAAGACGGAAGACGATGGCGTCAGGCACAAGACGCAGGATCTCATTTGTGACGCGCGTGCCGTTGACAGCGCGCAAGTCTTTGTCATCAAGATCGTAGAGCAAACACTCGTCTTCAAGCGAGAAGTCGAGAGGCACTTGTGGCACGTTGAGACTGGCGAAAATCAGGTCGACGGAGATACCGGATAACTTGACCTTGAGCACGGGCACAAAGGCCTCGGGGATGGCGATGATAGACTCTGTCTGTGGCAGTTCACGCAGCAGGTCCGGAAAGATGTCGAAGAACTCAAAGCGAGTGACGAACGAGGGGCCTACAACAAGCGTGTCGATGTCGGAGCCGGGGCCGTGGACGCCCATCTGGTAAGAGCCGAACGTAAAAATTTTGCCGCCAGCAGCAGCGAGGCGGTCATCGGGCACGCGGTGCATGCGGCCAACAAGCTGGACAAGGCGAAGCGTGAGCGTTTGAAGCAGCCCGAGGACGGCAATGCGGCGCTGCGATTCAAGCGGCGACTCGAACGAGCCCTGGCGCGAAAGCTCGTCGACAAGCGCGGAGTTAAGCTGCGTTTCATGCGGGGATGGAAACCTGTCGGAGAGCGGTGGCGTGACGCCAAACTGTTTGATGCGCATCATAGGGGGCACGTTAAGGAGAAGGAGCGAGGTGCGGCGGAACGTCGAGGCAACGGGTGAAAAGAGTGGAGAGAGAGAAAATTTTTAGGAGGGAGAAATTCGATGCAGGTGGTGGTTCTTATCCGGTTTCCGCGTCGGGCAGCGGCGCGGGCAGTGGTGCGGACGTAGACGGACGTACGGAGATGTCGCGGGCGCAGGCTCGGTCAGGGCGGCTCTGACAGGCGCGAGGATGCCGGTGCTAAGCCTGGTCGGGCGGCAGAGAGTTGGTGAGGGGCGCGGGGGGTGAATCTGGTGCGCGGATCAGGGCTGGTTCTGGTCGGCTCTAAGGCAGCGGCGGCAGTAAAAATAGGGAGACAGACTAGAATAGGAAACAAGCACAGGCGGTGACACGGTTGGGCACAGCAGCGATGTGGTTGATGACAGAAGTCGGAGAGGGCTGAGGGGAGAGAGAAGTCGGCAAGTTTTATGGCCACCGGGGCTGAAATTAGCACTTTCCACCACCACCGCCGCCCCCGATGAGCACCGCCGCCACCAGCCCCGGCCACCCCGGCCACCCCGACGCCGCAGAACACGAAGGTATGTACTCATTTAATTAATTGTCTCTCCTGGCCACCTGCTGACCCCGTTTTCAGACACTCCTGAACAGATCGAAGAAGGTATGCGAGTCCCCCCATCCCGCGCTGCTGCTCGATTGTCACCGCTAACATACACGCAGAGTACAAGACATGGAAGAAGAACTGCCCTGCCATGTACCAGCGCGTGTCCGAGACCGTGCTTGACTGGCCCAGTTTGACTGTCGAGTTCCTTGACCGCGCCGTCGCCAGCGGGTAAGTATATATATTCAACTTTTTTGACTGTCGGCCGCAGCAGCATTCAACTAACCCGACTCGTGCAGCGCCGACGGCGACGTCAACGAGCAGCTCCTGCTTGGAACTCACACTGACGCCGCTCAAAACCACCTACTGCACGCGCAGGTGCGCTTCTCTGCCAAGGGCAAAGTATCGTCGCAGGTAGAGGTGCTTAAGCGCTATCGCCACGAGGGCGAGGTCAACCGCGCACGCGTAGCGCCGCAGGACGACGCGCTGGTTGCCACTGCAAGCAACTCCGGCACCGTCTACCTCTACCGCCTTTCCGATGCCGAGGAGAACGATACTTATATTGCAAAGCTCGAGTTTCACTCGGAGAATGGCTATGGCCTCGCGTGGAACAAGAAGGCTGCCAACACGCTTCTTTCGAGCGCTGACGACGGCACCGTGGCGATCTGGGACGTGGCTGATCCCGCTGCAAAGCCGCGCACGTTTCAGCCCTCCAGTGACATTGTCAACGACGTTGCGTGGCAGGAGGCCAGTGGCGCCGTGTTTGGCGCCGCCGCCGAGGACAAGCAGCTATATCTCTACGACACGCGCTTGGCCGGCGAAGCACCCACGCTGACGCATAATGTCCATGACGCACCAATCAACACGCTCGCGTTCCATGGCGAATACATGGTCGCGACGGGCTCGAGCGATCATTCGGTCGTGCTTAGTGACCTGCGCTACATCAAGCGACGCCTGCATACGCTTATTGGCCATGCTGGTGCTGTTTCAACGCTGCACTGGGCGCCGGCGCCAGCTCTGGGTGGCCGTGTGCTTGCCTCTAGTGGCGCTGATCGCCGCGTTATTTTGTGGGACCTTTCGCGCATTGGCCAGGAACAGTCGCAAGAGGACGCCGAGGACGGTGCCCCTGAGCTGCTTTTCATGCACGGCGGCCATACCAGCGCTGTGACCGAGTTTGCCTGGAGTAAGCGCACGGACTGGCTTGCGGCCAGTGTCTCTGACGACAATATTGTGCAGGTCTGGCAGCCTACGCTTGGCGTTGTGGGCCGTGCCCCCATTGACGTTGCCGAAAGCGACTTGGAGTAGGCCTCTGTGCCCGTGTAGCACGAGTCTTCGCTCGACGTTGTTACCAGAAATTGGATGTCTTTTTTGTGAAAATATTTTTCAGCTTCCTTCGGTTATCGTCATCTATGTAGTATATTGTATGGCTCTAATTCATATATATATATATCTTTTTTTTTTTGATAAGTCTAAGATCTATCTATACGCCTGTGTAATCAGCCAGGCGCTGGAACTCGTCGCCACCGTGCGCGTACAAGTCGTAGTAAAGCTGCGGCGCGCGCGCCTTGATGGCGCTAAGGCTTTCCTTAAAATAAGGCAGAGGCAAGCACTGCTTCATGGCTGCTTCGAGCAGCGGCTCCGTAAATGAAGGTTCGTCAGCGTCATTGTAGTAATAATTGTACGCCTCGGCATCCGAATCATTATCTGAGTCGTCATCGTCACCGCCTCCTGTAAATAAAGTGTTAGTAGAACTGTTGTCAACAATAGACTTTTTTTTTTTTCTTTGCAAAATATAAGCACTTACCATTTGAGTAGATTCCAGAGTCCACAAACTGGAAATTCATCAACTTGGCGCCGCCATTCAGCTGGGGTGAAGTTGGCTCGGGCTTTAAGGGCAAGTTCTCCAGATCAATCACGTACTTGGCAACCGCGTTAGCCAGGTCGTACGCAATACTCGGCTCGAGCGTAAGACTTTCAGGCAACGTTGACAAAAACTTGAGCAGCCCGCTGGCCACAATTTTTTTCTCGTAGAGCTTGGTGAACTTGTGCCCAAACACAGTAATGTACTCATGCACAATTGCCGCAAGTCGGCCTGTGCGGGCCACATATGCTGGCACACCAAACGGGTTGTAATACACAGCCGCGACAAAAATCCCTAGTACGTCCGATGTGGGCACCAGGTCAAGCAACTGCGAGATGTAAAAGTCAACATAGTCAAAGGCGCGTTCGAGTTTGCAGTAGCGGATGATGACAAGCTGTGAAAAGTCAAGCCCTCGCTTCTTGTACTCGCCGGGGGTTGACGCGTAGCGCACTCCCAGCTCAAAAAAAAACTTTGTGTTGGTCTCTGTGCACAGGGCACAGGCAACATCGGCCTCGATCAGTGTGCACAGACATGGGATGAAATACTCGCCAGCATGAGCTGGATTGGTAAGAGTCCCGGCCTGGATCAAGCCGCACAATTGGTTCAAAAACTCACCATCGTTGGACCCCTGGCTCTGCTGTTGCTGGGCCGGCGGCAACAGTAGTTCAATGAGGTCAAACACCTCCTGGTAAAAGTCTTCTTGCGCGTTTGAGAGTACAATTGAAAACACGGGGATCAGCGTCACTCGCAGCTCAGTGCTCTTCCCCCAGCCCAGCCCAGCAATGAGTGTACGTAAAGTGTCAAGGATGCCGCTGGCGGCCATGTTTTTGTCATCTGTGAAGCCCTCATCACTGTCACTACGCGAAATGACCTCTCCGACAATGCGCACAAACTGATCAGCCAGTTGTTTTGCCATGTCCGTAGCAAAAGGGACAAGCTGTTCGGTGTAGTCTGCGATCAAGTCCGCCATAACTAGCGCAATCCGTTCAGAGTCGACACCCTTGCTGGAAATCTCAAGAATTCGCGCCATGATGGTGGATACCTGCTGCGGGTCAGCAAGAGCGGCGTGCACGTAGGGGTAGCGCGCAAGCTGCTGAATAGCCATCACGGCCTGAAACTGCACCACAACCTCAGCGTCCGCCAGACACGGGAGCACGCGCGTGTACACATGCTCAAGGTCGCCTAGCGACATTTCAAATTGCCCAAATGCCGCGATTACCTCACATGCTCGCGCTCGCAGAAATGCAAACTGCGATGATTTATCTAACGATGCATGATGCACGAGAAAAGACTCCATCTGGTGTGTAAAGAGCTCAATGGCGTTGGCGGTGCTAGCACTACTGTTCTTGCCGCTGACAATGAAGCTACGCCGCACTGCCGCCATCATTTGCAGTACCCCATCCTTTTGTACTGCTAGTGTAAAATCGTTGCGGTTTGCATGATACCTGGCAATTATCTCGTTGATAAACTGGAAGAACCCATTAAGCACCTGATCTGCGTGAAACTTCATGATGCGTGTGAGCAAGCGGCGCGCGTAGGTGCGCGGCGTGAACTCAGCGTTCTCAACGTTCACAGTAATATATTCATCAGGCTGACTGTGCATGAGCTCAATGTCATCGGTAGTTAGCAGCATAGTTTGGAAAATCAAGTTTGACAATATGACAGACATGTTGGGGAAGAGAATGGCGGACCACAAATCAGGCACGGTCTGCGCCAGGTCAAGGTACGTGAACACATTGATTAGCGTACTGTCAACGCTCAGAAACGATGACCGTGCCGCTGGCGTTTCCTGCTGCCATTTCTCAATTTCTTTGATAAAAATGCTGCATATCTCTGGCGCAAAGTACGTGAGGTATATAGATGCGGTGGGATTGGGCGTGTCGGATGTAAACCTAGAACTCCCAAACAGTTGCACGGTAAATTTGCTGTCAGGAAAAGTGCCGCAGGAAGTTGCCATCAACTGCGTTAAAACGTGGCATGCCCACTTTTTGCACTTGATCCAGGCAAAAAGCTCCACTGGATCGGTTTCGCACTCGTCCTCAGAGCCGGCAGATATTGCCGGCGATCCAAACGATTGGGCGGACGACGTCGACAGAGTATGTTTATGCAATTGATCTTTTTGTTGTTGCTCTTGATGCTGTTGTTCTTGTTGATGTTGTGGCGAGACAGCAATGCTGGCCGCGGTGGTGCCTATAGGCCGCTTGAGAATGTCTATAAATAATGAGAGCCAGTTTTTAAGCTCCTGATCGCTTTGCAAAAAAGCCGGAATGTCGCTTTTAGCAGCGACGACGTAGTTATAGCACTTGACTACTTTCCATAGCGCCAGCGGCGGATCCCGCGACGGCGCAATCGAGGCGATTTGATACAGGATTGGAAACAAGGCCGCGACGGTAGATTCGTACTGTGTACGGCTCTGCCGCTGTTGATGGGGCTTCATGTGGCTGTAGTAGCGGAAGAGCTGCGCAGCACAGAGCACGCCAGAATACATGGATTCCGGTGTGCGCAGCATGGATATCACCGTGGGCAGAAACTCCGGCCACAGATTATGCGGCAGATCGGCAGAAAGTACCGTGGCAAGCACCGCGACGAGATGCGCCTGCACCTCAGGCGCAACCTGTGGCAGAGTGAAGAGCAGCTGCTGCTTGAATTCGATCCGAGTGGAGGCAGAGAACGCTGCCGGTGGCGGTGAGGGTGTCGGTAATCCTTGTTGCTGTTGATGCTGCAATTGATCTTGATGCGGCACCGGCGGCAGCAGTGGGGACGGATTGTGGCTATGTTTGGAGCCAGAGGGCTTCCAGTGACGCGCAACAAGATTTTTCAGAAAAACCGCAGCGGCCTGCTGGACAGTGGCTGGATAAAAAAAGTCCTTAGCAAGCGCAAGACACGATACAAGCACGTAGGGGCTAGATTCACACGTCGCGAGATGAAGCTCGGCGACGGCGCGTGTAGCCGCATCAGGATCCAGCGTTGCGAGAAACGCCTGGCTGAGAAGCTGAACGTCCATGGCGAGATCAATGTATGATGTGGGGTTAATGGCTGTGGTGGCTCTAGTAAGTAGATGCTTTAGGATTGTTTGCGGTCAATTGGTCGCAAAGATGCGAGTGCGTGTGGCGAGAGCGGCGCGTAACAGAACCGAGTTTTCCAGAGATGCTTAAAGCAGTTCGGCGCGCGAAGTAAGGGCAGAGAAGGCCGCGGCTTATTGATGATTATGGGCAGCGTACTGAAACAGTAGCGAAAGCAGCAGTATAAGACCCGATTGGGGGGAGGGATAGCAAAGTTATACAAGATCGTGCAAGATCGTCAAGTAGGATCGGGTGCAGGGCGCGAAAAATAAGGGCCGAGCGGATATGCGCGGATAGACTGAAAAAAAAAAAAAAAAAAAGAGGCTTCGGGCAGGTTTTGGTCTACAGTGTAGTCCTAAAATGGAGGTCACGGCCCGTTTGGTGTACTATACAGATCCCCGATGCGATGGGCGAGATGGGCCGAAAAAGCTTGAAGGGGCAAGTGTGGTTGTGTCGTGTGTGGTAATAAAGTCAAAAAAGGGAAATTCTGGTTTGATTTGGCAAAGCGAGAAAAAAAAAAGTTTACTAGGGTTAGGGTACTTGAGTTTTAACTTTTAAAGCATGAGTCTTAATTAAAAAATTTATGTTTCATAAATTATGTCGTATATGCTAAAGCGCAGGTCTCATGTATTGTTTAGATCTGGTTAGGTCTCCATGTTTATATATAACAAGGGGACGCGCATTATTTGCGAGGAGTTATCCGAATAGATTTCATCCGCCGCGTAATTCCATAGTGCTCGTGTCGAAAAGTGTTGTACATTTCAAGGTCTGTCGGGGCATCCAATGCGCTCACGGTGTTGCCACCGTTGACGCTTTTGCGCCGGTCCCTGACAAACCCGCGCAGCTGCACAATCTCCTCTTGTGAGACATACTTAAAGCCATTGCGCCGCCGGAAGCACGCGCTCAGCAGCGCCGACGCATCAATAAGCTTTTTTGGCAGCGTTTGCACCACCTGGAAAATCTCCATCGCATCTTGCAAGCGCTCAATCTCAGGGTCGGCAATTTTGAATATCGTTAGCGCAATACGGAAAAGCGTTTTGGACTCCTCGTAAAACAAGCAGTCCCATATCCGCAGCACCGTTTCAATTGGCAGGATACCAATGTATGCACTCATGAACCATGCTGCCGTGCACAGCGTGATGGGCGGCAGTTTTGTCAGAATGCTGCCATAGTGTTCGCCTTCGAAGTTTACACCAATCTTGTTCCATAATTTGGGTAGCGACTCCTTGATGCACAGCATCAGTACACCCTGGTCGACGTTCACACCCTCAAGCGAGATCTCGTGCACACCGGGCAGATAACGTTCTGTTATGATCACCAGCATCCAAAACGACTTTTCTTCGCTAAGAAATAGTAGAAGCAAGCCGGCAAGAAAGTTGAGACTTTGGCAGTAGCCAATGCGCGGTTGATAAATTGCAAACGAGCGTAGCACCCGCCGCAGCGCCGTGATCATTGGCGGCTCGGTATCGCGTTCGGGCTTGCCGCCTGCAGCCGCCGTGGTGTTGAGTTCAGACCGAAAGTATATGTTGTCTGGAAACGTGCGGTGCAGATCGCGTTCAATTATTTCTGTGTCGGGGCTCTGCAGGACCTCGGCCTGCTCGGAGAGCTTGTCGTAGAGTCCGACATTGGCCGAGAGCTTCTCCTGGCCGCGGGCATAGTGAAACCACGCATTGCCACGCCATTCTGCGGGAATTCCCTTGCGGATGTAGCGCTTAACCTTTTCAGAGCGAGGTGGGAATGCCGTAGGGTCATTGTTGGTTGTCGAGAGTCCGGACTCGGCCATGAACTTGATCCACTTGCGCTTGCGCCGTTCAATGTAGGGGTGGTAATCAGACCACCATTTGTTATAGTCGGCCTCAGAGATGTGCGTAGTCGCCTTTTTAAACCCATAGCGGTCGCGTGAAGAGTCGGGCGCCTGTATCACAGAGCGCGGGTTTAGCTTTGACGATGCCACAAACGCGCGGGCAGGGCTGGAAATATTAATATTAATATTAGTAGTGTTGGTGGTAGTGGTCGTGTGAATGGACCTCGTGCTAATGTCCTCGGAGGACGCGGGTGACCGCATGCTGAGGTCGTCAGTATAATCATTAATAATGTCTATAGCAGATGCGTACGAGTCCGAATATGTTGGTGTGTGCTTAACAACTGGCGATGGCATCTTTTGGTCTGGGTGATCGAGGTAGGCCGGCCGGAAAGCCACAGCGCTGTACTGCTTGGCGCTATTCACGTTGCTACTACTACTGCTGCTACGGTTCGAGTAGGAGCTGAACGTCGTGGTCGACGTGATGGTAGTAGAAGACGACGCGTTCGAGATGCGGTTGTCAATTAGGTTTCTAGGGATAGGTGAGGCAACCTTGTAGCCTTCGGGGTCGTAGTTGACTGCCAGTGGTGACGCAACCTTGGCGGCAGTGCCCGTATTTGGCGACGGCGCTTTTTTGTTGATAAGGTTGGGTGACGACTGCGCGCGGTGAATCGGCTTTGCAAAGCTCGGCAGCTGAAGCGAATTGGAACGGGTGTTCGGTGCCACGGGGTGGGGGTGGAGTCGGGGCAGCTCAGCGGTGGATTTGAAAGATTTGAGTGAAGATGGAGATGCTGCAAAAGTCGTCGAGGGCGAGAAGAGAAGGTCGGTAGAGCCAGCGCTGGATAAATTAGAGCCATTGGAAGTATTAGAGATATTAGACGTATTACGGGGACTCTGGGCGCTAGCGGGTGCGTAGAGGGTCATGATCGGGAGAATGCAGAAAAATTAGTGTTTTTAACATGAAGTAAATGCAAATGGAGGCCGGTCTGGCGAGGTTTGTGCTGATGGTGGGTCGGTTAACGTTAGGGTCTTCTGGTCATGGTTCTGTCTGGAGATGTAGACAAAGATGGTGGTGAGAGGAGCGAACGATGGCGATGCTTGTTCTTCTCGAGATCTATTAGTGAGCAAATGACAGCCAGTCGGCGGATGGACGATGATGACGGTGGGGATGGCGGTATGGATAGCGAAAAAGAAGAAGAAGAAGTAGTAAAAAAAAAAAAAAAAAAAAAAAAAAAAAGTAAAGGAAATGATTAAACCTTTTTTTTTTTATTTCTTATTTATTTTTTTTTTTTTTTTATTTCTGCATTTTTGCAGGTTTGCAGATTTGCAGTTTCACGGTTTTGCTTTGTCGTTGCCTTTTATTTTTTCCATTTTTCAGGGGAAGTTGATGGGACTCACGCTGGTTCGGTTTGCGCACTGTCTTCCTGCAGGTTCACTTTTATGTGCACTGCTGCTGATAAAAACTTGCTGGCTACTTCGGCGGTGGGCGGCGACCAAAGTGACGACGTGGGCCAGACCTGGGCCAGCCGTGGATGCCCATGCAGAGATAAAACACCAGAGTCAAAAACAAAAAAACAAAACAATGTGGTACCATAAGTGGTACCTATTGAAAGTGGTTATGTCAGCATTCTTAACAAGAGTGGATGCCGGACAGTTCATGTCGCAAAGCTCAAGTGCCATAACACAGATTGCACCAAATGGCAAGACCGACCTCAGTCACAAATAAAAAAAAGTGATATTCGACAAGCTCAATAAAAACGTAACTAGTCTCTGTTCTTGAATTTTCTTGCTTCGAGGAATTTTCTTTTCTAGTGAAACTATCGTGATCTCGAGCAGCTTTTCCAACGCAGAAAGTAAGATATCAGTAGCCAACTAAGCTATCCAATAGTATGGACTTCTACCAGTAATAGCTCTAGATACTATTCTTAAGTGTAGTTGCTGGCGGGCTCTAGATTAACCTTTTTTTTTCAGACTTTAGAATGCTCATTCTTTCCATGTTTGGGCTGTTAAGAGCTAGCTTTGGCAGAAAAACGTGCTCCCTAATAATGAGTGCGGTTTGCTTTTACGGCTTAAAAATACGACAGTGTAAAAAACAATACCGTTTGTCTGCATCGCATGTTCTTTCGCTGCAATTGGCACACTTGGTTTTTCAAACCCGAGCGAGTCTTTAATCAAGGTTTTTTACGATTCTGCTTTCTCATTTTATTACCATGTGTTAAACTGGTAAAGATATTAAATGTTCAATTACCAAATAATTGTATTTCATTCAAAACGGACAAGTCTTTTGGCTATCCCTTAACTTGGCACATTCAGAGGCTAAAATGCTCATCTTCATAAATACTCTGCTTTTTCAGTCGCATTAAAATCAATGTTTTTCAATGCGTTTTGCATTAATTTTTCACTCTAGTATTTTTTTTTCATTAGCTCCAAATGTGAATTGACCTATCCTCTACTTCTGACTTGCAGTTTTTTAAATTCAGAGTTCTTGGTCTAAGGTTGCATAGATCAGTGAACAAAACAATGGGGGACTGGAAAGAAGTTTTCTCAGTTAGTTGGCTTATTTTTGCTTTGTGTGATTGTTTTCTAGTACTATATAGGTTTGAAGAACATGAAAATATTTCAAATTTTGAAAACTTGAGATAATTCTACCAGTGATACAAAGCCAACTTGTCAAGAAACATACTTTAGAGTTTGTTTTAAACTTTGCCGTGGGCCGAAATTATAGATACAGTTTGTAGTCACTGTAACTTGAATTTTAATAGGTTTATTTTTTCTTTGTTTTTTTTGTTTTTTTTTTTGAAAAAGAGATAATTCAACCATGAGAAAAAGATTTTATAAATATTTCAATTTATTTTTGCAAATTTATTTTGTATTTGTGAAAAAAAAAATTATGTTCAGGGCTAATTTATATCAATTATGTTTCCAATTCCTTTTTTTTTTTTTGATTAATTTACCAAGCTAACATGATGGACAGCCAATTTAGTCCACATAAAAACTATTTCGGTGACCAACCTCTATAAAATTTCACTTCATTTTAGCCTTAAAATAATCCTTTGAGAAATTTAAATCAAGTGTTTCTCCATTATTTGTTACATCACAAAATAGCATAATTGAAATAAAATTTACTCAGGATTCTCTTTTGAAATAAAAATATTAGTGAATTTTATTATATCTAGCCTTGGAAATCCCAGGTCTTTAAATAGAAATTGCAAGTTTTAAATAAAACTTGATTAAAGAAAATTTGCCAAAGATTCAGACATTGCAGTGTGTCTTATTTTAGGTGCTTCAAAGTTGTCCTATAATAAAATTTTTGATACACACTTTTAAAATTCCAACGATGTCTTTTTCATAGACGGTCGAGAAACCTTCTAATGCAATATTTAGATGTTTGTACCGTAGATTCTACTATTATCGAAGCAATAAGTGGATGCACCATTTCATGGTTTTAGCTGTTATGGCGACATATAACTTTAACAAATTATTTACAACTTTCTGATTTGTCTCTTGATCTTGTTCCACATTAATATAAATTTTTTTTATTTATATTGTAGCATATCTGCATTTGCCTTCTTAATGACGAGTACAGGTTTAATAAGTAAGAGTTTGTATTTTACCCGAGTAGACTATTTTCTTTTAGAAACAAAGCTTTAGAGTGATGCTTGAGATACGCGTCAATTCCCAAACCACCAACCAAAACTAAAAATCAGTTTGTAATTTTATTTAAAAATATAACTTGTTTTGAATGACAGCTTGTAAAGAAGAGAGACTTTCTCTTGAACTCGTGGAGCTTTCTGTGTAAAAGCGATTGAAGTTCAACTATGTTTCAAACTCCAACACCGGCTCATCAGGCACATACAGAGCTACCATTTGACGACAATATTGAAAAGAAAACAAAAATAATATAGATGGTTTTTGATTAGCTTGCTATACTTGAGCTCACTGAAGACATCAAAAGTTTAGTAGAAAGGCCATTGAGAGTCTTTGTTTGACAGTATCTTAAGATAAATGAAATAGCAACGGTCAAGATAATTTGTCAGGAAATTGCGTTTTATATAATCAGTTTATTGTCCTTATAACTATTTAAAAATTATACACAGAAGACATTAATACAACAAAAATAACTCTTTAGCGGGGAATGCGCCATTCACTATATATCTCATTCATTTCTATGGCACCAAATTTTTCACAAACTTAATCCGTGTGTCAAGGGAAACCCGACATGATCAAGGGTTTGTTGAAAAAAAAAAAAAAAAACAAGTAAACTATCAGGCTTTTCCCAGTTGTCAATTTCAGTTAAATCTTTTTTAAAAAACAATATCTAACTTTCTATATACACTTGTCGTGATACTTAGGTTAGTTTTACAAGCGCCAACAATGGCTATCGTTGCTAATAATACTGCAGCAGCTGAGACTGCAATCGAAGAAAAAGTTTACATGTTTGACATGAGCTGAAGCTAATTTTTTGATGAAATATCCCCTTGATTCATTTTACAGAGGTAGAGCCTTAGATCTCAAATTAAACTACTGGAAAAGTCCACAAAATTCCAGCTCTATTTAGTAGCGCTAACAACCCCACAGGTTATAATCACTAAACGAAGCCACGACTCAGTCACGACTCAGATCAAACCCCCACGGTATTCCTTTTAAGCGTAGGGTCTAGCAGCCCTATGGTCCGAACAAAATAAAAATAAAAAAAGCTGCCTGCAATGAGAAAAAAAATGCAAACAAGTTAAATCAAACCGAATTAAATAGAGTCCTGGCTCACTTTTACGGAAGCATGCAGCGCGGTGTACTTATGTTTGTACCGTAACCAGGCCGGTACTTAACGACTTCGTTCACTCTCTCTTTAGTCAAATATACACGTTTTTGCTGTGCCGTGGCCGCGACGCGTGAGCTTGGTAAATGCTGGGCACGACAAAGCCAAGCCGGAGCGACATGCGTGGAGTTCTTAGCTATAGAGCTAAACGACAAGATCTGAGCCATGCTCAGAGCCTTTTAGTTAATACAAAAAACTCATCGCGACGTTGACAAGTAGGCAACTAAACAGCTTTTTCTCTCGAAGGATCAGACACGCAAGTGAACTTTGCGCACTGCTCCTTTTGCTTCATTGGGTCTCTTTTTCAGATCACCGATACTTTGACAATAGTACTTCCACCCTAAGACATATGCTTTTGTCTACCGATTCTGATCTCAACGCACGGTGTCAGCCACTCTAAGCATATGGGGTTAGAGTGTCTCTTGATAAAGTAGGCAAAAGCCAGTAACGCGTCAGACATACGAGGATTTAACGGTATAAAAATACTGCGCAGCAGCCCCAAAACCTCACTGAGTATCCACCGGTCAGACCCACTGTTGACTGCGGTGTCTGCGGGCAACCCCACGCACTGGCGAATGAGAGTGCAGAGTTGTGATTGTAGGACCCGCTAAAATCGGGTATCTGAGGCTAAACCTAGCCCTTAGCTTGTTTCCTGCGTCCCTAGATGATTATAGTGCTGATTACGTTTTCTCGTGCAGCAGCCACAAATTCTATTTCCTGCGTTAGTCAGAAAAAAAAAAAAAATTTTTTTTGTCTGCCAACCGCCGAGCCAAGCCTTAACCGTGGTGCTTGACTTTCGGCTTGACATTTTTTTTTTTCCTTAAACACCATAAGCTTCGTTTGTTCACAAAAACCTCCGGCTCATGATCGTCAAATAGGCCTATTTAGTACATAATCCGCGAGCTTTTGAGCTTCAATATTCTATACGTCCTGCGCACACGTTTAAGCCCCATCCCTGCCCGCAGCCACCCCCCTAAATGTCGCGCCCTCCTTATTTAGGGCTTTATTTACACACTTTAATTGCCAACATCGCCTCCCCCCCTCTCTTTTTCCCTTTTTGCCCCCAGTTTCGCTGCCATCGTTTGCATTACCTGTCAGTATAGCTGCTTCTTAGCCTGACAGCGCTGACAGTAATCTTTTTCTCAGCGGCTTTATGATAGCGCTGCTCACCGCTGCGCTAGCCGTTTCTCATAGCATAGTAGCCCCTCAGCACATCAGCACCTCCGTCCTATCAGCATCTGGAAGCGTCACAGGATCACATAGCATTTCTTCTTGTTTCCAGCGACATGAAACTTCAGAATCCAGCACCACCGCATTGCTTCCCTCATCTACCGTGTTGGCTTTATCACCCTCCCAATCTCGCCTTGCCACTGTTGTGATACCGGCACCGGCCGCCGTCATTCCTGCGGTCACAGCAGCGCCTACTGTCGCGTCGCTACATAAGCGGCAAGGTATCTGGCGCGAACCGTATACCACCTCATATGACATGCTCGGCTGCCAGCCAGTAACTCTTGCGCCTGGTAAGTTTTACTTTGGTGACACGACTATTGTTATTCCCGCGCCGGCTGCAACCGAGACCGCCGTGCCGATTGTATTTCGCCCACTCTGTCTGCAAGGCCGCCCGCTCTTGGGGATTGTCGGCAATAATGATAGTCAAGTTCCATCGGTTGTGCCCAACGCAATGTCGCAATGGAGAGACTGGATTTCCGACGGCGGCCGCTTTGCTAAATCGGCGGTGCCGCTCATGTACTCCATCGCTGCGTCGTTTGCAGTATGCTGGCTGCTCTTGTTGATCGTTATGGGATTTCAAACGCACCGACCTGTGCTGTATCGCCTGTCAGTGCTGTGCTGCTCTATATATCTTCTTGTCGTGCTCATCAACTTCACCAACGTGTTAAACGGCCAGTTTCACCGTGGCTACATTGACGCCCTGGAAGCGCGGCACATTGTCAAGCTCAAGCGCAACCTGCATATCTTAAACATTGCCTTCAACACTCTTATATACTTTGCGCAGGTGCAGGTCGCTATGTCGCTTTTTAACCGCCAAAAAGAGAAGCGGATGGTCTTATGGCTGGGAGGTTCTGTAACTATTGTTGCTCAGACCATCTATGGCCTCTCAGTCTTTCATCCAGCGTCAATGCTGACGTCGCTCTCTACTTTTGCCTATCTTTTTCAGATTGCGCTCGGGGTACTGTACTCTTGTTGCGTCTTCTACTATGCTATCACTAATCGGCAGAGCTCACTCATGCACGACCCGTCTATGCTTCTACTCACGGTGCTTGCACTGCTCGCGGCAATGTCGCCAATCACTCTTTTCATTGTCGATCTCGTTAACGTGTGGATCTTTGAGTGGGCCGATGCCCTCTCGTGGGTCACGTCCATGCTTGCAATCGTGACTGTCCGCGAGTGGGCAGACCGTGTTTATAGCGCGGAAAAGATCCGCGAAAAAAATGGCGTACTTGGCCGCCAAGTTTTTGAGGACGAGACCGGGCCCGCCGCTATCCACCAGACTACAAAGTCGCGCCGGCCATCTGCCGATGACGACAACAATGCAGATGCAAACGCACTGGCTAACAATGGCAGGCCCTGGGATGAAGAAAGTGAACTGACCGGGTCAACTTACAATCAACAAGCCACGACGTCTCCTGCTGCTCAACCTTCGCGCCTGCCGTCTCAGAACTTTCAACAAACCCCCCGGCCTCATCACGCGTTTTTTAGTGATCTGCGGCCACCCCATGAATTTTCCCCGGGCACTTCTCCAGGACCCATCATCACTCACGCTGTAATTGACTCGCCTTTGGATCCCTACGAAGACAAATCTGTCTTTGTGCAGTATGTGCACAAAGCTGTCAACTCCATTATTTTCATTTCTGATATTATTATTAACTTGGGTATGTCGGTTTCGCGCCCGCTCTCGTCAGGATCGAACAGCCACAACGTGCACGGCGCCGGCGCAAGCGCAGCTGATCCATCAAGGAGCGGTGAAATTGCTGCTGCCACCACCACCACCCAACCGTCTTCAACTAGTATCAACAACAACAACAACACGAATAATAATTCTGATATTGGCATTGTCACCACCCACAACACAGCGGGATCTGGACGATCTGGGTCGACGCAGCAGCAGCCTTTACAACAGTTCCATTACGCACAGAGACGGCCCGTGCATCACAATGATCAACAACAACAACAACAACAACAACAACAATAAAAACAGTTACGCGTCTTCGCCCGGAAATTTCTATAATAATTCCGGGGGTTGGACTTAGACAAATCATCTTTTACTGGACATTCAATCCTGATTCAGTTTTTCCTTATCTGTAATACCGATTTTTACTTTTCCAGGAACTTTCCTTTTTTATATATATATATAAAGACATCTGTGCATCCATTTTTGTTTGTTTTTGTTTTTAATGTTTTTTTTTTCTTCATATTTATTTATACTATATACAATTTTCCCTCTATTACAAGAAACCAAAACCAGTCTCTTTTATTTTCTCGCCCCAGCCGAGGCAGAAAATTAATGAAAAAAGAGAGAGAGAGAAAAAAAAAAAGAAAGAGTACTTTCCATAGACTAGAAGGTACTATATACCTATGTCCATATGTAAGCAGGAAAACCCAAAGTACTGCTCCACGGGCTTTATTTTTTTATTGTTGTTTTCAAGGGCTTATTTATTTGTCGAGCTTTCTACGGAGCGCACGCTGCAGCTTCCGTCTCTTGCGGAGCTTGTGCTTGTTCATCTTCAACTTTCTCTTTCTCTTGACACTGGTGGCCTCGATGATGCGGCCAAATGACTTGGACGCGGGAGACTCAACAATGCGGGGGAGAAACTCGCTAATGTCAGTTTCACCCAAAAGCAGGCTCTTGATCTTGTTCAAGCTACGTGACACATCGGGATGGTTGGCAAGCTCTTCATCAACCACAATTGAAAACTCAGTATTCAGGTTGTTGTTGCTGTTGTTGTCAAAAAAGTTGGTTGTGTTGGTGTTGTTGTTGCCATTAACTTCGACAGAGAAAACCTTGACACCGTTGCGACCAACGCCAGTGGCAGCCAAAATGGCGTTCTCCTCCATTCTTTTTTGCAGGCGTTCAGCCTCCATCTTGGTAGCCTCGGCCTCAGTTGGCGCGGGGTGGAAGGGCAACATGTTACGCACAATAACTCTGGGTACGTTCTTCATCTCAGGATTCAGCTCAAGACCCGAGACGGATACGTCCCAGGGCATGTATTCGCGGCCATCAAACTTGTTGCTATCGGCGGAGCTATGATTGTTTTTGTTGATCTTATGCTTAGTGTGGTCAGTCATAAAGAGCGGGCGGTGGCCGGAAAAAAACATGTCCAAGGCCAACTCGCGCGCCTGAACGTTCTTGGGCGCAGCGGTCTGCTCAAACAAGCTAGTCGAAATCGACACACCAGCAGATTTGGGCTTGACTTCAGGCATAGACGAAGATGGCGGCACAGACGATGACTTGAATCGGCTCCCATTCTTGTTGAGAGCCTCAGTTGACATGGAAAAGGAGCTGCGGCGGCTGCGGCTGCCGCCTGACATGAGCATCTGCGTGGCGCTGGTCGAAAATCCAGACTTAATGGCCGTGGACCCGCTGGCGCTCTTACTCAGGCACGTCCTGGCGAGAGAAAATCCGGAAAGCATATTGGGGGTTAATAGTAATGGTGATGTTTGCGGATGATAAAGGAAAAAGAGAGGGGAGGAAAGAGAAAAAATTGCAGAGAAAAATTAAAAAGGTGAAGTTTGACTGGTCGCCGAATTTTTGCCTGATCGTGGTCACTAGATCAAGCCGGGTAATTAAACAGCATAACTTTTTTTTGTCATAAAGCTTAAGTTAAATATTATAGTAACAAGTGATATGTTTTAAGTTGGAAGTAAATGCCACTTTATTTCAACTAGACTCTTTGAGCATTTCATAACAATCTACATAGTCATACAAGCTTCCTTTTAAGGAGAGTATTGGAGAAAAGACTTAATTTGTAATTTCTAAAGATTAATATCAATTTTTTTTTAAAAGTCAGACTTATGATTTTTAATAGAAGATTTCTAGCAGCATCAAAGTCTTTATCAGATTCTTGGTAACATCTTGAACATTTGAACTCATTTGCGCCTCCAAACTTGTTGTGAAGATATCCACACTCACTGCAAGTTTTCCTAGTGTTTTCTTCACCGTCAGTAATAACTCGGCAGTTTGGGTACTTTCTAGCCTTGTCTAACAATCATGTCTTAAAATTTGTAGAGACTCAAAGTAAACATATTCCTAGCCGTCTTTGACTTAGTTTTCTTGCAACTTCTAAAGCCTATTTTTTGAGTCTTGAATTTGAGAAAGAATATAGGGTTGTGATTTTTAAAGCTCCACTCTGTTAACTTGTTCATTAACCAGATTTTGAATGCGACGACACATCTTTCCTCCTTCTCTTTTGCAGCCGTACCTCTTGCGGTGGTTGATCTCCAAATGTGACCATTACTCTGCAAGTTATCATAATGACACCAGAGACTTTCAATTCGCAAGACATCTAATTTTTCTACTTCCACAATAATCTCATTTGAATCCTATCCAGTACAAAAGGTTCTGACCCCAGAACCAAAAGCAATATCGTGTATTTGGTGGTTTTGGGAGTCTCACGTTAATTATAATACAACTATCCGAGCTTTAGTTATTGGGGGTTGGAGCTGGTTGAAGGGCCCTCCACAAGTAGAAGGAAACAAAAAAAAGGACTGCAACTTCTTCTATTAGCAGCAAGAGTTTTGATTTCCTACACAAGTCCTCATAAAGGTTGTTTTTGCTAAACTGCCCTAGAGCGTGAGAAGGCTTGCATATCTAAATTAGTACCACAACTGTTCAAATACTTTTTTCACACCTGGTATCCAATCTACTAGTTTAAAAAAAGCTGACAAAATATATCATGAATAATTTAAAACGTGAACCTGTTTTTAGGTGATAATAGCATGATTTTGAGCTGCTTTCATTTTGAAATGCAACTGGTTATTAAATTCAAATAAAGTCTGAGAATATTGAAAAAGATACAAATGAAAACAAGTCGTAATATTAGATAAATAAAAAATCTTTCCCATGATTGTATCATGTTTTGTTTATTACTAAATATATTCGAAAAAAATTTTTTTTTTTTTTTTTTTTGGTTAAAAGATCTACATACTCTTGTTGGTTGCCTAGGGACAACATATAATTTTCAATTTTCAAACTTCTAATTCCAAAAATAAATTATTGAAATGTCTGTTTAAATACTTCCAACTTAAGTAAATTTGCTTAATGCTGAAGTTGGACTTTATTTAATTGTTTCAAGGCTGATTTGCTCAGGTCAAGTTTAGAAGTAGGTGCCAGCTTCAGTTGGTTTTTTTTCCTGTAGTAGCTGACACAAGTATACATCTATAAGAGTCTTAACATGAATCCTAACAAAGTGTTTCACGGCGTTCAACAAAACCTTTTGAATAACTCACTTTTGAAGTTGTACATACAAAGTTTATGTTAATTCTAGTTTCATTATAACTATTATTATTATAAAAGACCGGTTGTAAGTTATGGAAGGAGAACTGATGATTTGCCAGAGTTAGTATTATATTGTTACACGTGACTTACCCTGTCACTAAAAGTCAATTAGGGCTCTATGAAAAACCCTTACCCAAAATAAAAGTATAAAATCTCACGGACTCGATCACTCTCTTTCTCCTGTAAATCTCCTTCTTTCATAAGCCAAAACTCTGGCTGCCTTTGATTTTGTCAAGGTGTCCAAGGGTATTGGTCCGGTTATTTTATGCGGAAAATAAATGTAAGTAAACTTTAGAGTGCTGCAACTCATTTTTGACGCTCTTTCGGTTGATTGTATTTGTTTTGAATATTGTTATGACGAGACATTAGCTGTGCACCAGTCCGAAGAGGAAAATTTGTTCTCTCCTCATCTATGTGGTCTCTATATACCCAAATTTCTGATACTTTATTCAAATCAAATATTTTTTATCATGCCGAGACAGCTAGTCAATAGAAGATTTGATTTTGATTTGACAACGCTTTTGCTAACAGTTTTATTATAGTATTTTTCAGTCTTGTTTAATAGTTTGTTTGCATATACATAATTTTTTTTTTAAATGAAATATTTATTTTCACTTAATATTTTTTCATGAAAATTTAACGTAATTGATTGGCCTAACTGTAAGATCAACTATTAAGGCCTATCTCTGAGATATAATCTGGTGTTTAGGCTATCACTGCTGTATCTTGAGAGTGTTTTTGACTAGCCGTAACCTTGAGGAGCCATCAGTAGGTAGTACTAGTTTAATTTCAAGATACCCTAGATCATGAAAAAGATACATCTTTCGATCTTCAGTACTTCATCATATTTGTATGTTTGATTCAAAGAAACATGATCGAGACCGGCACCTTGAAACGCCAGAGGTTCATTTCTCATTTTCACTGAAATTTTTATTGTGTTTTCCTTGATCACATGACCCAACCAACCAGAAGCAAGAAAAAAAAATTTTTTTTCTAACACCACTCATTTCTTCAAAACTCCCTGCCGTCAAATCATACATCACCCCCCATATACAGCCAGATATCAACTATGATCCGCAACATTAGCAGATTCTCGCAGCCTTTTATTCGGTCGTGTGTGGCGCGCCAGCAGAAACAACTTTTCCACAGCTCCGGAACCCAGAGTCTCGACCTTTTTGGGTTCCTCAAGGGCCGCAAAGAGCAGGCCGCGCCTGTGCCCTCGACTAAGAAGTTGATTAAGGATATTGAAGAGCGTGAGTCGCGTAACGAGGTGTCGTTAAAAGAGCCCGTTGACCTCGAGGTCATTGGTTTACCTCCAAGAGACCACTCTGTTTGGACTGAGGAGGAACGCAACGGATTCACTGTTGAAGCTTTCCCCATCAGTCAGTTAAACAGCGAGCTCACTGGCGAACAGGTCCAGGCTGCTGTGGTCAAGGCTTACAATGAGATTAATGCTGCGACAGTTGAAAGCATATCGGAGGAAATTGCCAACAAGACATTTGCCGACTTTAACGCGCGCCTGCAATTCCTGAAGAGCGTTGAGAAGACGCTGAAGACCGCGGTCAGCGACTCCAAGATCATCGAGCTCGACAGCATTCAGGCTATTTCCAACCATTTCAACAACTTTGTGATTGGCCGTCACTTCAACGAGAAGGAGCCCGATGCCATCTACCTTAACCCTGAGGACTTTAAGGGCACCAACATCACGCTTGTTGACGAGTCCTCGTCGACCAAGACGGCCAAGTCCAAGACGTGGGACAGACTGGTGGAACAGGCCAAGAAGGCACAAGAAGAGGAGCTGGAGAAATCGTTGGAGGGAGTCAACAAAAACTAGAGCGAGATCATGGAGGAATGACGGCAAATATGATCACACCAAACCCCAAAATTCTGTATATAAAACACTTTACTAGAAAATGTATAAGCAAAATCATAAAAAATCAGTGTATGTAACTTGATGCAAGTGTAGATAGTAGTAGGGATGTCTTAAATATTGGTTTAGTTTAAGTTACTGGAGCCAGATACTGGAGATGTACTTAGAACATCTCAGTGAATAAGGATTTCACATCTCTCTGAAAAATATGGACTCTTCTATTACCTCTGACGGCTTTCTCTTCTTTTGAAAAGTCAATATTGAGTGAAAAAATAAGCCGCGGGAGATTACAATGCTTTTATTTGCCAACAGGCATTGACTTTTGTCATCTATTGTTGTGGTCAGCAATACTCAACTGCTGCTAGTTTGTCAGTCTGGCCTTGCCGCTTTAAATAAGATCCAGTGGGTTCATTGGCTCACCTAGGCTTGCAATAAAATAAAATTATGTTTTGATATAGTAGAAAGGCATACTCAAGTCTGTAATTGCTATTCAAAATAAAATTGAGGCTGTATTTCATAGCAGATGCAGTCAAGTTTCAGGGTACTCGGCCAAAACCAACGGGAAGAACCCTTGGCCGTAGATAGCAAGTACTCCTGAGCTAAGAATTTAAAAACTTTAACAGTATAATAGCTGATGCAAATACTAGGAACGACAAATGATTCTATTTATTTAGTCAAGCTATTAGTGATCATGTCAAGAGTGAGCTAAAATAATTTGTCGCAGGTTTAACTAGTTTCATGAATTGAAAAAAGTGACTTTTTAAAATGAGCACATTTATTCTACGAAATAGTTCCTGTATTATGAAATCTACCAAGGCTAACGTGTCTGTGTTTATTGATTAGTTTACAAAATATATTAGAAGTTTTGATTTTCCATTGATTTATCTTTTTCTGATAACGTCACTACGGGCAAGCTTGAAATAGTGAGTGAACAGTTCCTGGACTTTGTCAGATACCTTCTTAACAACTTAAAAACGAGTCAGAGTACCCGACATCTAGAAGATCACTAATGGTAAACAGGAATTAAAGTGACATTCTCGACCTCAGCCGTGCTAGCCCTCATCAAGAGGGGCACAATGCAGTAATGCAGTTTGTTGTGATATATGAAACACAGTAAGCTGCTACCATGTTCAGCTACAATGTTTTTTTGCTATTCCTAAATTATTCCAGATTAAAAAATATCACTTTTACCTTAGATTCAATTTTGCCTAGCTGTGACTCACCGTTCATCCAATTAAGCTACTTAACTTGAGTCTGGCAAAAGAATGTGAGTTTTCCATTCATCAGCCATTCACTAATAAATAAATGTAAAGTGTGAAAAATTTGGCGACTTATCATGGCAATATTCCACCGTATTAAATCCTCCGTAGGTAGAGTGTAAAGGTAGCTCTTGAGGTGCTTCAGCATGTCAGATAAGTGCATCTGCAATGTAAAAATTGATACGCTTTGTCATAGAGCAGTTGGATTTAAAGCAAAAACGTTTTACTACTGGCCAGTTATTCATTTTTTTTCGAAAAGAATAAATAAAACGTATTTCTGTATAAACTACAGTCAAATACCCGAGCGGGTCAAATTTCAGAACACTTTTATTCTTACGATTTGCATCAATACTTAAATCAAAAAGAAACAGAACACTATATTCTCAACGCCAAGTCTATGGGAATATTTCAAAAAATTGTTAAAATATAATTGATGAAATATAATATGATATATAAAAGAAAAGAAAAAAATTAACTTTGTGCTTATTTTGGCTCCTCAGTTGAGTCGGAAGTTAAAAAGAATTTATGTTCCGAGCCAAAAAGCCCGCTTCGGATATGAGCTCCGGACAGCTCCGGATCACTTTTTAATTTGGAAGATACACACGGGTCCGTTTTCTAGAATGCCTTTATTTTTCACTATTAGAGAGAGTTTCAAAACACTTGGGTTTACGTTTAGCAAGACTCGATACGGTGTTTTGGTCGGCAAGGGCTCTCTTGATATCCCTAAATGAAGCCTCCATTTCAAAAAGTTTCTTTCTTAGAATAGCATTGTCTTGCAGAAAATTTAAAACCAATATATTTTTGAGGCACTGGGCTTTCCTTTTCCAGCTTTTTTGAGTTGTTAAAGTAGAAACTTTTGTCATTCTTGCTTCAATTTCTGACCCTTCGGGCACTGCTTCCTCCGGGTCAACAATATCATGGTGTATCTGTCTTCTGTACTTGACAATTGCAGTATCTGAACTTTTTTCTAATAATCCACATCTTCTCCAACCCCCAATAATAGTTTTGGGGCAGTATGCCTCATTTCTGATTCTCATATAGGTCTTCAAAAAATGCGCCTTCGTGGGGTGCAACCCAACGCCAAGATTGTGAGAAATCTGTCTTCTGAACAAAACTTTTGCATGGCCAAAGCAAGATCTGTCAAGAGGTTAAAGAATGTTGGCTGCATGAGAGGGAAAATATAAAGGAATAACTTTTTTGCTCATCAGTTTGTCAATAACTCGATCTGATGTATGTGACAGATGTCCATCCACCAATAGGAGCGACCAGTTGTCTTCAGATGAAGGAAAGTGATTTGAAACCCATTCGTGAAAGATGTTTTTGTTTGTAAAGTTTGAAGAAGATGTCGTGGTACAATAATCTTCCATGACAGTACCCGAAAATCAGGTTTGAATTTGATAACTCCCTTATAGATTAGAAGGGGGTTTCCAACTCTGCCAGCTTGAGATATCATATCCAGAGCCGTCACCAACTCAGAAAAATTATGAGAAATAACATGAGGAGCATCTTCAGGAACTAATACTTAATTATCTTTTTTTTTCTCCAGTTTTAAACCCAGCTTAATCGAGATTCCAGATGTTTTCAGGGAAAATGTTGAAGGTGTCGATGTAGTAGGCATACAACCTGAAAAAGAGTGAAATTAACTCTGTGCCATTCTCTCGGACCCTTGGCAAGTCAAGGTGCTTAGCATTTTTCAATTCTAAGAATTTGCAACGGGATAAACCCCCGAAAATCCATTAATTAGATAGCGGTACCGGGCTGTCAGACGGTGTGACTTTTTTGGTTTTCAGTGTTCCAGCCAGTCTTCTCGTCTCTATTCTGCTCAAAGGAGTTTTTCTTTAAGCTAGAAATATTAAATGCCTTTTCAAAAATTGCTCTTGATAATTTGAAAGCGCTCGGTTTTATCTTTGTGCATTTTTTCGAGGTCTTATTTCATAGAGTCGACGTTGAAGAATGATCAAAGGTACTCCAAATTTATTTGCAACTTTTCGTGTAGATTTTGTGTTTTCTGGCAAAAGTATTGCCCCTACAGCCTTTCTGAGTCTCTCCTCTTGATCCCCTTCCACTTTGCAAAAAAAAAAATAAAGACTTGGAGTATTAATGTCTATTTATATATAAATATATTTTTCCAATTTTGACAAAAGATTGTCAAATCACCTAACCTAGATAGCAGAATAAACCACTAATGAGCTCTAGCCTATATAAATTTTTAGGACTCTAGAACTCTTGTAGCAAGAGTGTGTATAGATCAGAAGTAATTAATGTCAAATCAAAGCATTCATATTTATCAAATTGTAAACATATTGCACACCGCGCTAAAATTTTATAGTCACTTCACTAAAATTGACAAAAAAAAAATCCAGATATTAGTGCAAATATTTCGCATAAATAAGAGTTTAAATGGAAAAGTCATGAACTCCTATCTGGAGTCAGTTTGAGTGAACTAGAGTCCTTCAGCTAAGACTAACCGGTTACAGCTATTTAGCAGACCGGTCCGGAAAAAAGAATTATCTTTATATTTTTAAAAATGATATACTGTAAATAAGGGGTTGAATTTCAAAGGGTTCAGAGTTTTAGGGTTGTTCAGAAAGTCATGTAAAAATATCCCTACTGTTACCTGGAGTACTTCTCCTCAAGATGCTTCCCCATCACTGGCAAGGTTTCCAACCCTGATGACTTTATTGGCTTGGAAATCACTGCTCGCTACATTTTTTTGTCTCAAAATGGAATTACAAACTTGATTGATAGCTATACTATTAAGCAAAAACTGGCTTCAAAACATTTTGTCTTGAGAAGAAAATTTAGATTGAGCTTTTTCTTTTCTATTATGTTTTTTAGTAGTTTGTTGAAGACGTAATTCAGTTATTGGATACATATTCGAAGATTACACGGTGCATTTTGTACTGGATATTTTCTATCTAACAACGTAACACAGCACCCCATGTTTTTACTACTTGGGTATTCTATCATTACGCCGCTGTGCAAACACAAAAAATAATATTCGACCCCATTTGTTATTGAAGGAGAGTGGTGCTAGCCTCAACATATTTCCAACAATATACACATACAGAAATAAGAGGCTGAAAAACTAAAGATAATTGTAAATGATAGGTCGGCTTTATCTAAAAAAATAATGGATTGATTATTGGGAGGCTATAATGGTGATTTGTGAGATTTGCCCTTTGAGAGCATGGCTATATAAATATAAAACCTATTATCAATTGGTCTCCATTTTTCTATAATTCCTTACAACTTTGGGGTGATAGCCGTAAACTTTACCCAGTTTTCTAATGACAGAAAACAAGATAGAATTAAGTGGCACAAGATTGAATGATTCTGATCTATAGAATATTTTCAAAGCATGGAACAAAAAGACTTTTCTTAACTTAGAGAGGCGCTCGAAATTTGAAGAGAAAACAAAACAAGTTCGTTGAAAGTAATTGCACCAGCCCATCTACAATTGAACATCCACTAAAATTTCCTAGCCGTATGATTTTTAGGGCCTGGTATGACTGACCAAAAAAGTCTTTTAAATGACTGTACTGATCTGCGTTACAGAAAATATTACTTAAATACTCTTTGCCTATGAGATCGAAATAAAAAATTCTACACAAATATTCATGGAATAACTAGGCCATGCTATAGGAACATAAACATTGCCCTCAGCAAACACGACCAATTGATGGCAACTTTCTGGTGGGTGGTTGTTGTATCTAAATACACAACTACTGTCTTTGTGTTGGGCATCTACTTTGCGAATTATACAGCAGTTCTAGCTTTCCTGGGGATATAACAGTTTTGTTTAAGACTTTGTTGCCTAGACTACTAGGCTCACCAAGAGGTGAGTATGCAACGCATCGAGAGTACCCATATTTGCTACACTGTAGAGGTACTCGCTGACATCAGTACGGTATGAGTAGGCCTCTCAAAATAAAGTATTAAAAAAATTAAACAAGGCATTTTAAAGATGACCGTTAAAAATATACACTATATATATATATTACAGTACATATATTTACATAAAGCCTGTATATATTGTGGCATGTAGCCAAGTAAACATTTGTCACGCTTATTTTCTGGGAACGTGCAAACCCGTGAAGGGGAGCCGTGATGTGCGAGTAGACCTATAGATACGAGTAGATAGAAAATACTTTTATTCCTTGATTTTTTTTAAAACCGGTGGTGAAAGACAATATTTATATAATTACCAAGCTCCTCAGGTCTCCAACCTGACAACATCTCAACTCTTTTTTTTTTTTTTTTTTAATTAAATAAACATGTTTCGACTAAATACCTTTTGGCCTTTCTGAAAAGCCCCACTAAAAAAAAAGGGTTTCCTTTATGAAATCTGGCAGTATATGTAGAGAGTCCCAAGTATCAACCAATCAGCTAAATTTTTTTAGCCAGTATATACGGTACTCGTGGTTTCCATCTGCATGACTGGAACTATAATTTTTCTGACTAGAAATGAAAGTTAGACCTGGGAATCTCTATCTATTTTCTCTGGTCTCTTTGTGTTTGCCAATGTATGGGTCAAGATGTCCCCTAGCACAGGCTATCTTCGGAAGTAGTACCAAATCAAAGAGCAACTTGAGTCGGGGCATAGAAATAGAAGAAAAAAAAAAGACCTGTTCACGACATTGCCTCACCGTAGTTTGCAGGCTGGCTTGTCGCCTTGCGTATCATATCAGTCTACATTCAAGATTTAGAATTGGGTTGGTCTGCTTTGACCAATTAGTTACAGTAGTCTAGAAGTTGGATATCGATGAATTTCAAAGCATAAACTCAGCAATTACGTCTTCAAAAGTTGGGGAAACCGGCAAGTGTCATCCATCAGCCTGTCATTACTAGCCAACTAGTTCCAATGCCGGATCTTCATAGCTGTTTTTCCCAGGCTCACCTCACCACAAATGTCTTATTCCTTAGCTGGTTAGGGTGTTTTTATCGTAATCTTGCATATAGATCTATCTATAAAACAATATATATATAGAATGATTTTATAGCTATATGCTAAACATAATTTTAATACCAAGCTTACTTGATGCAATAGGTTGCAAGTATATTGATTCTGAATGTTTTGATACTTGTCAATATAGATGTCAGATCTCACTTTGCCAAAATTTCTGTGTTATTTACGGCTAGATGCACAATACTATAGATTCACAAAACCATAAAAAACAGTTGTTAATTGAAAAACCATGCAAAAAACACCCAAACATGTGGTACTGTTAAAAGTTTTAGTTATAGGTTTATAATAAATTCTTTGCTTATTATATATGGTCCTATTAATTATGTATAGAATATAGATTTCAAACGTGAATGGCTACCATTTATAGGTGAGTGATTTATCAACCTCTTTTTTTGATCCGTTTTGTTATTTTGGCGAAAGCCCAACTTTTAATTATGGTCAGTAATAAAGATGCGGCAAACACAAAGCTTTATTTTTATTTATCTTTTCTTCTTTTTTTTGTTATTTTTAGATCAAATAGTAATAATCAAGTTTCATTTTTTGGCAGTCGAGCAGAACCTGCCCTGCAGATGTCTGCTGGAAACAACCACTAGAGCTTATATAACGGATAACTCCAGTTCCTTCTATATATATATAATCAGTTTATTGTCCTTATAATTATTTAAAATTATACAAAAAAGAAGACATTAATACAACAAAAATACCCTTTTAGCGAGGGATGCGCTATTCACTATCTATTTCATACATTCCGATGGCACCGAATTTTCCACGAACTTAGTCCGTGTGTCAAGGGAAACCCGACGTGATTGTCGCAACAGTGCGTTAGAATGAGTGGGAGGGCACGTCAGTAAAACCTTGGCAGGTTATGCTGTTAAGCTGACCATCAATTGAGTAAGTGCGGTGACGAATCCAGAAACTTGACCACCGCTTCAATGCCCTTCTTGGTATCAAGGAGAACACTGATGTCAAACTCCGGTGAAATTGTTCTCAGGTGCTTACGCCCCAATTTGCAAAGAGCGCAGTCCTTCAGCAGGTGCACAACCGTCTCAGGCTGGCCACATTTGCACTTTTGGCTTCTACTCAAGACTCCTACCTTTTGAAAATAGGATCCCATAGCGCTATGGCTAGTTCTCAATTGCACCACCTTACTTAGGGTGTGACGGTTCGCTTTCTCCATGATGTCACGAAGAGGACTGTAGTTGCCTGGGTCGCCGTAGAGACCGGGCTTGATGAACGACCTGTAAAAGCCGCCCTTAGAACTCCCATAATATTCTGACCTCCAGGCTGAGCGAGCTTCAGCTCTGATGCTCTTCTTGAGGTTAACAGTGATTTCGGCCGCCTTGAGCATCAAGCTCATCTTAGCTCGTTTTCAAGGTGGTCTGGTGTTCCAGAAGACATTCTTTCCAGCTGATTCCATCTGACAAGTCTGATAGAATAAAAACGCTAGAGGCTCTTTCTCAGCCACAAGGCTTTGTCTTTTGAACAGTCTTCTAACTGGGTTCTTCGGGCTAACATCCCTCAGAGCTCTAAGAGAAAATCGTTTACCAAGCTCCTCAGCTCGCTTGCTAAAAAGTGGGGCACCTGCGTTCCGCTCCTAAGCATTAATCTTGGCGGCAGTACTGAGTGCGAGGTTGCCAAAACCCTTGTCGCCGAGCAGACTGGCAGCAATATCGCTGGTAAAGCAGACAAAACAAATGACTTAAAGCATTACCTGAATAATAACAACAATGGCAATGACGGTGAAAAGACTTTTGAGTCCACCAGCTTGTTAAAAGACTTTAACGCATAATTGCTTCATGCATACTCGATATAAATATCCCTTTTATCTTCCAAAACCAGCATTATGATGTGGCCTCACCAAATCGTTAAAGCGCTAGGGCATTCTTTGAGCAATAGAAAAGACCTTAAATGTTGGTGTGTATAATTTAACTTGAGCAAACCATTAAAAAGAAATTTATAAAAATTATATGAAATAAGTTTTTTACCTTTGATTGAAAAAAAAGATTACCCAATAACACCATCGTCTGTTAGTCAATAGTGTCAATTGTCTTTTTAACTTTTGATATAAACGCCCCAGATTCACATAATATTTAAATCTGATAGGTTTTTTTGGCCTTTCGAAAAGAAAAAAAAAAATTGTCTTTGTGCAACACTTGTAAAGGGTTGTCACCAAACGATTAATCACCGGACATTGTAATAAGAAAAATATTGGGAGAAAAAATTGGATTCAAAGTGTCACAAAAAAAGTATATGAAGAAAAGTTTAGATGGAGATTAGCATAAACAAAATGGTCAAACAAAAGTTCTGATAGATATCTCAAAAAAAGCGGGTCAGAACAGACATCAGATAGACATTTTCAAAATCAAAAATGGTCAAGCAGAACTTTGGACGGACTCTTCAGAACGATACACTTATGTGCACAATAAGCGTTTGACAGTACAATATGTCAAATGTTGCGGCCAGCTAAGTACAACAAAATAGAATTAGAAAAGATATTTACACTAGACCAAATGTTGCAAAATCCTTTTTTTTTATTTTATTCTATTTCTATATTTTTAAACCACCTTTTTCTACGCAAAATCAGAATATTATTAAAAAAAGATTTCAGGTATGCTCAAGTTACTGGCACATCTGCAATTGCATTTTGTACTAACTGTGATTTTGTTTTAACATTGTAGTAATTAAAAAGCCCAACGCCCACTCGACTAAATATGGAGCGTCTCTCAAACAACAACGAAGAGGAATCTAATCTATTTGGGTCCCAAGTGTTTGTAAATGTATTTTAGATAAATATGGGCCAGTAGTGTAAAAGAGAACACCATTTTTTTGTAATGGCCTCTGCTTTCCTCAAATTTAACAATCTCATCCCATTTAACTTTCACCAGGGCAACTCCTCAAATATTAAGCCTACCACGCTGTATTACTGACAATCTAGCGACCCTGCAAGCAAAGACAACTAGCGACCTTGCAAGCAAAGACATTTATGTGGATAAATTGGAGGCTATGAGAGCATCCAACTATTTTGAATACAAGTACAAGTCTCTCAAGTACAAGTCTCTCGGGTACGAATTTTCCGTGTATGGCTTAGATATTGAACCTGCTCCGCAATATTGCTAGCAATATCAAAAATTGTCTAACCAAGACACGCATGCAGACATTTTGCCGTCTTATGAAGACTTTGCCAAAAAGAAGAGCTGTCATCAGCACCTAATGTCCAATCACCACCAACAATTTCTACTAATGAAAATGATGCAAGCTCACTACCAGTGTTAGAAAGTGAATACCGGTTTTCAAGGTTTATTTGCTCCTCCAGGTCCAGCGAGGCCAAATCTATTTTATTCACTTCTGTTTGCGGTCAGCACTCAAGTGGTAAGCGCTCCACGCAATTTGAAAATTGGGTAATCCAACAAGTCCATAGAAATCAACTGACGGCTTTTTATTCTATAGGAATCCCTCTACCAGCCAACGAAAACACCCCTTTACAGCGTCCCGCTCCCACCAAGGGCTTGCCATTCTATTCTATCTATGCCACCAACATCAACTCTCAGAAATAAAAAAAAAAGTTTAATCGAGGATGTTTAATAGAAGTCGGCGCTTGTTAGACGTTAAAGAGGAAAAGATGCTAATGAAAAAGAGTGCTAACAAGAATTTTGGCACTACTTTCACAGGACCCGCGACGCGGTAATATTATTACTACTTATTTATTTTTCAACTTTGATTTTTTTGCAAGGGCTGGCCCCTTTTAGCTTGTTAGAGGTTAGTTGACATTGTCAAATTTAATTAAAAAAAAATCTGACAAACAAAAAGAACGCATCAATGGAACCCAATCCTTTTTTTTTTCACGCGGTCAAGAAACGGAGCTCAAAGGAACTAATCAAAGATAAATGCAAGAAGAATGGTAAGGTCAGACAAGGAAACAAATAATAATTAGCATCAAGTGTATGGAATAAAATAAATAAAAAATTGAAAAAAAAAAAAATAGTAACAAAAAAGAAGGTTAAAAAGTCCGTTTAAACTGATAAAATAACTACCAACAGTAAAAAGATTAGATAGGGTGGTTGAAAACAATAGATTATCACAACGTGATAGTCAGTAACTAACACAGACTAGATAATATTAGCACCCAGGCAGATACGTTGTTAAAAGAAATTCCACTGGCTCAGACAGAAAAAGAGCCAAATGTTTAGAAGTGCTAAAATAACAGGCAACACTAGGTACCATTGCAGGAAAACCAGAGAAACTGATCATATTCTGGTAATTTGATACTCAATATACGGAGGTCACTAGGATGATCTCTTTTACTACAATCCATACCGCAATTTGCCTTTATACGTCACCTCCGCCCTGCAGCACAAATAGCAGCATCTCAGTGCGCACCATCCAGCTGGATTGTCTGGTTAGGGACGCCTGCGAGCCTGGACCGAACTATTTGGTCTTTCCTTGTCAGCAAGCTTTTGGCAGGAAGAAAGGCGGGAAAAAAAAAACCCTGTCACAATTATTTTCTTGCAAAACCACAAAGGGAAGTCATAATGTGCGGGTAGACCCATAGATATGAGTATGCCCATAGGTACGAGTAGGCCCATAGGTACGAGTAAAGATTTGTGTTGACATGAATATATATTGTTAAGTAAACGTCCAGGCATATTGCTTGATTTTTTTTGTTTTCCCTTAAAACTCTGGAGGAAAGACCATATTTATATAAAATCACTAAGCTCCTTAAGTCTCCAACCTACCTGGCACGTTGAATCTAGACAAAAAACGCTAACGGACAATACCGGTAATGTTATCAATGCTCTTTAAAATAAAAATGAAGCTGGTTTACAAACGCCTTCCGTTTGGGTTTCTACCGGGTCCAAAAACAGCCACCAAAAAAAAAAAAAAAAAACGTATGTTCTGATTAAACGAAAAGAAATACCTGCAATTAAGAATTTTGTAAAGATGCATGCATGCACAAGTAAAAATCCCAAAAGGAAATCAATAAATTGAAAAAAGAAAAATACACCGGGCAGCTGTTCAAAACTAAGAAAAAAATAAAATAAAAAAAAAACGTGCTTTCAATTGAGCGCCCCGGCGTTAGAACGTTGGAAAAAATTAGTGTCACGCTTAAAAGAACTGCGGTGCGCCACGCAGCAAACGGTTCTTTATCCATCGTAGAAGTCTCCGTGAATTTTACTATTCAGAGCTGTAGGAGGAGGTTGCATTTGGTTTCAACTCAATCTACAAAAACCCCCCAGAGAGTCTCCACGGCTCGGTAACGAGATCATGTGCAGTAGTTTACCGAGAGTAAACATGGCCCATTCGCAGATACCTATTTCTTATAGTCCAATGAATTTGCCCGCGCTGGAGGGGATTCAAAGTGTTTGAATATTGCGTTGGTTTATCTACCGTTGACTAGTAGAAAAAAAGGGAGCTTGATGAAAGAGAAATTTTTAACACAACTTTGAAGCCCCCGGAAAAATAATCACTGCCATTGTTTTAAAATCTTTTTTCAGATCTTGGGCGATTTAGGCATTTATATAGGAAACAGTCGCCAGCAGTTTGTTGAAATAACCCCATGTATAAAATTCTTTGACATGATACAACTGCACTTTTTTCTTTTTGGTAATTGATTTTGAACGTTTCTGCTAATGTACGATTGTTGTGTTGCACAAGTGACTTACTGGGAGTTAGCCATGGCCGGATTTGAGATTTTTTAATTATTTAACTGATTTTTTTTTTTTTCAATTATGAAGAATGGATTAATAAAATACAATTACTTTCGCATTCAATGCAGTTGTGTTCGAAAAAGGACTACGACTTGATATGAGACTCAAGTACATAACCTGGAGTTTATTCGATGTTATGTAGAATACAAAAAGACTCAAAGTTCCCGGGTTTTCTAATCTTCAGTCTGAAGAACCCGCGAGGGGATTTGATTCACCAAAAATCAAGATGCGTACGCTGCAAGAACTTGAGAATGCTTAGATATATATATGACAAGGTTTTCTTTCAATCTCAAGTGAAATAATTTCTTGTACATTTTGTACCAAAGTTTTCAGTGAATTTTCTTTTTTAGCTTAATCCTAAAGGTTTGTTTCAAACGGCGTAGCATTTCTCATGAGAGCATTTTTTCAGGTCTCTACTCATAAGTTTACAATCTTGAGAATTTGTTTCCAAGTCAAAATTATCGGGTGGTGGTTCAAAACATATATAAAAGTAAAATAGATGCATAAAGTTTTACATACCCGCGGAAGCAATATTGAAATCTAATCAACATTATCTTTGACGTTAATTTGATGTTTTCTATAGCTATTGTTGTTTTTGTTATTTTCAATTCTTTCTACCGGCTTGCCCTCTCATTCAATCTGGTTTCATTAATGGCTTTTCTCAATATATATACATATATATATATATATATAATTAGATATTCAAGGTTTATTTTTCTATATTTATTCAATTAATTCTCACCTATTTTTTTTTTGACCTGTCAATGTTTTTATTAAGACCATATTATTGCTTGCAATGTACAGTATATACATTATAATATGTTCATTCATATAGGAAAGCGCCAGTGATCTTGCGTCGACCATATTTCATAAACAACGCAGTAAAAAAAACAAGATAAGGCTAAAAGTACTAAGTAAAATAAATTATTATCATTAAAATGCAAAAAAAAAACAGTTTGTATAAAAAAATGAAAAACAAAAAAAAATCTTCAAGACGAAATAAATAAATACAACTTGTCAGCTATATCTTTTTACAAGTCCTTGACTTCATTGTACTTTTCCCTGCATACAGAAGCCGTAAACTTGCTTCCCATTTTTTGGCTAACAACAATCCAGCGCTCATCTTCATAGTCCTTGATAGCCTCGTACAACGCTTCGACATCCTCCTCTGACCAGTCAATCGAGCGGGCCTTAAGTTTAGTGCAATACCGCACCTGCAGTGCACCGGCAGTGCGGCCATCAAAATGCTCAGCAATCTGTTTCCATGTCAACTTGCGCACCTCTTTTAAATCAACAAGCAAGTCATCATCTTCGGCGGTAAACTTGGCTTTTGGCGGCTTCTTTTTCATGATGCGGCTGGTGGTGGTGGTTGTATCGCTTGGCGAAAAGCTAGAGGGTTTGGATAAATGCGGTTGCTGGTGATGGTTGATAGGACTGGGGGTAGTAGGCTGGTTGGATGGAGTGGCTAGTTTTTGAGGGATATGCTGGGGCGGAAGTTGTGATTGCTGATGCTGCTGCTGCTGCTGCTGCGGTGGCGGCAGTGATTGCTGAGATGCTGGTTGCGAAAGCAAAGGCAGCTGATTGCTGGTCTGATATCTATACCGCTGGTCCTACAAGCATTGAAATATTAGTAAAAAATAAAACATGAAAAGCTGACTTGAATGGTACATACGAAAACCTCTGAATTGGAGTTGTCAAAAAAACTCGAAGCAGCAGGGTTGATATGGTAGTTAGAGTTAGCCTGATCATGATAGACAGCGGGGTTGGCGGAAGCTGAGTTTTGGTGATCGTAGTAAGTGTTTTGCACTGCTCGAAGAGGATCTAGACTACTGTTGTGGTTCATGATGCCTTTAAAAGTTGGGAGCGGCTGGGGATGAGGATGATGCTGAGGAGGAACGTACATTATGGCGATAAAGAGTTGAAATTAAAGAGAAATTTATTCGCCAAAAAAGCAAGTATGAAGAGAAAAATGCAATGAGAATCTGAGGAGTTGAGTTTGATTTTATAAAAATTTCCAGAAGAAAAAAAAAAAAGGAAAAAGGAAGCCTTTTTTTTTTTTTTTTTCATTTTGATATCCAAGAAGAAAAAGAAATGGGTCCTTAAGCTTGATAGAGTTTTATTTTGTTATCATAAGTTATCATGAGAGCATATGCAGCTAACTGCTTATGCATTAACGTGCATTTAGACAAACACACTAAACCACACAAAAACAAAATACGCGAAGACATTTCCACTCTGCATGCATAACGGCCAAAACAAGTAAATTTCCGATTTTTTTTCTGTGGGAAGGTTTTTGCACCAGCCCCACAAAGCCCAGTGTGGTTTGGACGTGTGTGGTAGAGATTGACTTTTTTTTTTTTTTTCAATTTTCACATCCCCAAATCGGCTGGGATTTCGGCCAAAATTGGTTTAAAAACCGCTTTTTTCCGGAGATGAAAATTTAAAAGAGCCTGGATTTGTTTAAAAGTCACCTGATTTGATTGTCAAAGAATCAAATTCTTCTGGCACAAATACCAAGTTTCAAGTCTCAAGTCTTTTTTTTACGTCAATCCCGCGGAGAAAAGACTACCGCAGGCAACAGGAAGTTTCCATCTGTCAAAGCGTTTCATCAAAATTAAATATTTTCTGAATAATGCCTTGATTTTCTTTCATGCTTTATATTTGGTTATGGGCACCAGCCATTGTAGTAATGCAAGATTATAGGCGGTATTTCTCCATTTCCCGTCAGTAGCTTGACAAAATCAATCTCTGAAACCCGGATCATCTTAGACTTGAACCCCCTAAGCTTCCTGTTTCAACTGTTAAAAATCTCAAAGTATATATTATCAATGGATACCTGACGGACTTTAGTAATGGAGATCCTTAGTTCATCTTCACTTGAATGTCTCTTTGCTAAACCGACAACAAATGGTAAAGGGAAATTCATTTGGTCACAAACATTACCTTTTCTTTTTCAGTTATTATATAAGCATTACATAATTGAGGCAAAAGTCAATAAATTTCTTTTTGACAAGCATTCCAATCTCGTCAGTACTTCGTATCCATTGCAAGATGGTCTTGATTGATGATCCATTGCCTTTCTTCCTTGGAGTAGAAACGAATGGTTTCTGCAAAAAATAATTGAATAAATGTACTGGTGTGTTTAAATTATTGATCACTTTTTATAGGTTATTGCGATACTTGTGATAGTCGAGTATATTTACTAGCAATCACTGAAATCTCTGGAGATGGGTCAAAGTAAAGTCGGTTGAGAACGGTATCCAGTACAGTTTACAGTCCCATTAGATAACTCGATATACTTTGCAGAATTGTATCATTTGATATATATATTTTTTGGTAATGTACATCACGTTCGATAAAGAAAAAGCAAATAAAAAATAATAATAATAATAATAATAATAATAATAATAATAATAATAATAATAATAATAATAATAATAATAATAATAATAATAATAATAATAATAATAATAATAATAATAATAATAATAATAATAATAATAATAATAATAATAATAATAATAATAAAAAGCCAGGCAGGTATAATTTGAAATAAGAATTGCTAGACCGAGACACCGCTAGAGCTCAAATCTGGACGCAGATGTGACACAACAAGCTAGGACTCCAGGGTCCCTCCCATTTCCAACTTACCATGGACTATAGATAAATTATCAAGGCTCTATTCTCTAGAAAGAAAAAAATCACCGACTAATTTCCCAAAGTTTGTATCTTTGGCCCTTAACATTTCTACCGCTGGAAGTATGTGCAGTTTGAGCCCGGTTTTACTCTAGATCAAGCTGTTTATTCTTCTTCTTCTTTCCATGATGGAAGTATGGTGGTTTACTACATTTCAAGGTACAATTTTTAACTCCAAAAGCGCTTAAATACATATCTTTCGTGAAATCTAGCCTTGTTTAGGTCACACACAGGCTATCCCAGCCAGTTAATATTATTTTTATTTCTTATTTTATTTTCCTTCTGGCAATTATGGCCTATCAATGTGTGGTATGCTATTTCAAAGGACTTGATATAACTGAGATTTACAAAGGTGACGCGGCCTATAATGAAAAAAGACAAAACTATTTTGGCTCAACTGTCGTATTTTGTTAAATCTGTGATTCGTGTAGAGAGCCAAACACCTTGCTTGGTGCTGGACTATTGCAATACACAGACTTGATGATACGCTTTATCACTCTGTAGAAACTTTCCTTGACCGGATAATATGGTAGGCGGTTTTTTGAATTGCCTGGAAACATAATAACTGTCCTATAGCTTATGAATTTGGGTGGTTTGACAAGAGTTCTTGATGACTTTGGTCATGTCTAATCATATTTAATGAACGCGTAAGAACCAATCAAAGACAGAAATTGAAAAAAGAAAAAAAAAAAAAAAAGACTGATGAAATATGCAGTGGAAGATCAGCAAAATTGTATAGTTTGTGCTAGCCAATAGATTGAGTCTATGTTCAAGTGTTGTCTGCTTTTCATTGAGATGTAAAAAGTATGCTCTACAACCGTGTTTTCTTTTATTTTTTTTTTCCCTGCAACTTTCACTAAAAGTTAATGAAATTTAATTATTTTCGCCAAAACGGTTTATTAGAGCTTGCCTAATGCTTAAGGTAAACTGTCGTTTTTGTCTATACTAATTGAGCATTTGTAGGTTGTCTTTTTTTAGTTTTCCGATCTGAATTTGTAGATCATAATGCGCTTCATGTATACTGGCCAAAAAGAAAGAAAAAAATTGGCATTCAAGAAAAAAGTGACTTGCTGAATAAATCACAACTCTTATCTACCACTTTGAATTGGTCTTTTTTTTTTTTTTTTGCTTGTTCAAGCTATAGCAGAGAGTATGGAAAGACTTTTTAGACAATTTATATATACGTTACGAGAGTTATGAGTTCTGACGCAAACGGTCAAGATATCTCACCAAACCCCTTCAAAAAGCTATGTATTCATTCAACCAACGGGCTTTTTTTAATTCCAGTTTTAATATTATAAATGCTTTTTTTTTCACTTACAGTAGATTGTCTCTAGATTATGCCTGCAAAAATAAAAGCAACTAAACTAGCACGAGGAGCAAAAGAGCTTTTTTGTCAACAAGGTGCTAAGGTTTAAAGCCAAAATAGGCGAAACCCTAACGCACACACCAGTAGGATTTGCAACTACCGTATTAAAGGCCGTTTTTTAACTATGGAATATAGAAAGTATTTTTTTAAACAATACATTGAAATAATATATATTTATATATTTTCTAAGTAAACCAATATTATTTACTCTCGTTACAACGCACTATATCTTATAGTAGCTCGTTTATTGAAATGATATCTGTATATCCATTTCTACCTTATTGGTATTAATGGTCTTCCACTTTTCATATAGAATACCAAAGCAAATCATGGCTAACAAAACTAAAATCAACCATGCCATGCTTTTGTTGCCAGTCAAAATTTATTCAAACTGATTGCATATATATATATATATATATACTAAATTAGTTTTAAAGTTGGGAATCACTTTCTTGACAATTCTAACCACTTTTTTGCTTTAAGCATGCTCCATATTTCTGCACAATTGAACTTGCTGGCTCATACTAATTTATTGAAAAAACTATCTGATTTTTAAAAGCATTTTAGACTTTCCAATTCATTGTCGTTTACATTAAACTTCAAATCATATCTTTATTGAATTATGACAGCTACTTTGGTCAGCAATTAATTGTGAAATAAAAGAACCTTTGATAGGTTAAACCATTTATAACCAGCTTATCAATGATAAACAATGGCTCAGATGAAAGTTTTAGACAATTGACATTGCGTTGGTATAGTAAATCATCTGTTTATGCACATTAATAACAGTGGCTTTTTGATATAACCCTAGTGAATATCTAAGAACTGGTCTAACAATCTGAGGCTAAGCATGAATCCCACACTAGCAAAAGTAAAAAGAAAAAAGTTGTGACTTTTACTAACAGCCTCAAGTTATAAGTCTGAAGGTATCTGACATTATGGCATTGGGAAACTCAACGGTTTTCGTAAAACATTGCATGTCTAATGAAGAGATTATAAAAGTTGACTCTTGTCAATCATGAAACTTTTAGCCTGGTCTTACCTTTAATTGCCATAGTTTTTTTCTTCCAAAAATAGAGTTGACTATACCAGTGTAAAATTAAAGAATGATTTTACGTTCACGCCACATTAGTCGTCCAGGGTCGTAATTACTGAGCTCAGGCTTTGAGGAACTTTGGTCAATTGTAGTTGTAAAGATTATGTATTGCTGGTAATATCTACGGGTTGCCCAAAAGATTAAACTGTAAATGCAGTAATACACTTACTAAGATAAAAATGCGGGGTTTCTTATTAAATATCTGTAGTAATGATTTGGATTGCTTGTTGTACATGGGTTTTGTTTGCGGACTTTGTAGGTGAGTAGAAGCTAAATCTCTTGCTAGTACTTGTTTATTATGGGTTCCTCTATCGGTAACCGCAGACGGTATGCCGTCACCCCTTGTGAAGAGGACGCCTATCCTAATGCTAAACAAAACTGACACTTGGTAGAGTTTTTCTTCTTTATGATGTGTCATCTCAGCGTTGTTGTAAATAATTTCTTGCCATAATTCTTTGCAAGGTGGCCTTACAGAGACTAGGAGGTTTCTCCTCTTTTATCCGTTTATCATTCAATCACTTCTCTAAAGCTACCTTCCTTGCAACTTGCACAACGTTTTTAGCAACTTTTTATCGAATCAACAGAAATAATCTTGAAGTTTGGGACTTACACCTAATGCTTGATCTATAGTTTTATCACTTGGATCAAGAACCCAGGGTGCCGTGAGATATGCTATACTGTACTCATTTAAAATGAGTGTTGCTAAGTTGGCAGGTTTCATTCAAACCAAAAACAGTATGAACCTAGCACGGTATTTTTTGATATACCAGTAAAATAGCCAAACCAAGAATCACTTTTAAAATTGGAAGTTACCATACATACAGCAAAATGGGTTTTTTTTTTTTTTTTGTTTTTATGATTGCCTGAACTTTTGAGTCCTTACCTGGTTGGCTAACACATGTTCTTGTGGGTCAAGTCATATCATTTACATATTCATTTTTATTAATATTTGTTTTATCACCAGGCGTGGCTTCATAGTTTTCAATTTTATCAAAGCTTTTTTATACATAGTTCATAAATATTATGCATGCTACCCGATTTTCATAAAACTGCAAGGATTTTATGTTTTCAAATAAATTCATTAAAGCTTTTTTTAAATGTTTTTTTTTAAAGTCGTTGTAACTTTTAATCTTTTGTAAAAACCAACATATCAATCGTGCTTATAAATGACAATGTGTCTTGTTTTTACTTTGATTATAAGATGAGCTTTTTAAGAACAAAAAGGTTCAATTTTAATGTGGTCATCATACTGATCTTGCGATTTGTTACTACCTCCCAGTACATAGCTTTATTTTCGTTTATATATAGTATGATATACTACTATATCTCATACATCTCTACTACCACCAATTTTAGAAAGCTGCGGTAACTATTCATACTCAAGTTAGTAATATACACCTACATCAGCGATAGAGAGAATGAGACCCAGCTATCTATACATCTTTCTAATGTTCCATAAACAAGCCAACCGTCGGACAATCCGCGGTATTTATTGCTAAGGGCTTCTTCGTGGTAGGCAAACTGTAACTTGCACGTACCCTGCGTACGATATAAGCCTCCATATGAAAAGCACATAATATGTATAGAAACTGCGTAAAAATCTGTTGGAATAAAAAACGACTATTTGGTACGGTCAATTCTTTTTTTTTTTTAGATCCTACGCCAATGTTGATGAGGTTTATCGTATAATATAGGCGATGTCACGACAGACTGGTCCCAGCCCAGCTGACGTAACACCGCCCTGGGCCACGCACAGGAATAAGGCTCAAGGCACAAGAACTTTAAGTAGGATTACATAAGAGGTCAAACAAGTGAACAGTTCGAGTAGTACACTGCCAAACCTTACCCGGGAGTGGAAGAACCAGATGTAATCACTCACCCCCGAGAGTATAATCACAGCACAAACACTACTCGACAGCGAGAGCAAAGACGCCCCTCCTACAGCGGAGCTCTTGCCACTATAACACAACCTCTTCTACCAACCATCACTACCTTGCTACACCCCTACGACCACACGCTACTGGTTGAGGGAACACTGCAAGTAAACAACTAAACCTTGCTACACCTCTACAATCACACGCAACCGATTGAGGGAACACTGCAAGTAAACAACTAAACCGTATCGCTAAACCCTTACTATCATACGCTACTGATTGAAGGCACACTGCGAGTGGTTACTGAAGCACGTAAACGAGGCACTAGAACTCTCAATCCATCACCACGCCTCTCCCACCTGATAACGAATTCCCCGCATTCTTATCTTAGTAAGTGTACTTAACGCGTCGTTGGATTGATCTCCAAGCTAACATGTAGTCTGTTACAGCGAGAAATAGGCTTATTACTCTATTTAGGTATCTCCCCCTAGGATCTAAGCTCAGTAATCACGTTCCGAGAACGAGCACGTGACAGGCGATAATTATAATGTCAAAAAACTCCTTTTTCTAAAAAGCCCTTGGTTATCTACCATATTGAATTTTAAACCGAATTTAATATGCCTCGATATCATACAAAATTGGCTGATTCTGACTATCATAGTGGGGTACAGTAATACTTATAGCTAGGTTGTTATAGGCCGGAGAAATGAACTTGGCATGGAACAGGATTAATTTCAACTATTATCAATTGTCAGGTATAACATTGTACTCAGTGCCAATCAGCAAGCCTCCAAGAGAAGAAGAAAAAGCACTTTAAAAATTCACAAAAAGTCAGATGGTTGTAGACTACCCGGAAGACCTCTTAGTCTATGTTCTTGGATGGTCCAGATCTATTCGTATATAGCACTGGAAGTCAGTAATGGCTAGTCACAGAAACGGTTGGGGAAAAATATCAGTAATAGTAGCAACAGCACCAAAATGGACCCCTAGAGAACAATGTGGTAATATTTTCATTTTCATACCCAAAGGTTTCTCAACTGGGAATTGTATATAACAACGCTAAAGCAAAGTGAACAAGCCTGGTGTTAACTCATTACGCAAACATCCCTGCTTTGAGACTGTCATCATGGTTAGCACTGGACCCTGGGATCTGAAAAAGCAAAAATCTACGGTTGCACAATTTGCCTACCTGGTAGCTTGGAGCTGGTATCAAGGTTGTGGAAGGGCTGTTGAACCCCCTTCAGTCACTCTCCCACATTGCTTAATAACTCAGACAGCTAATTATTTGACGATAATAATAGCAAATAACTCAAGCTTTTAATTGATTAACCACAAATCTTGAGCCAAATGATATAGCGACCATGTGTTTTTAATGGCTGAAAAAATAATTAGGTGCCAGTGAATGAAAGACGCAGTTTATTAAATGTGCCTCTTAGCTCAAGGAAAACCCTAACTTTCCAGCGTTTTAACATTTATAAATTAACTGCACTACAGCTACCCCAGATCCAACTAAGCCTGGTTTATTATTTTTATATAAATGAAAGAATGTTTAGACTTTTGACTATGACAAGTCTTGATTATACGCTTTAGAATCTTGCAACAAAAATACAGTCCAGCCAACCTCAACCAAAAGTGCTCAGAACCAAGCATGTAGAGTTTTAATAAAACATAACTTTTTAAAACCTACAAAGCTCAAAATGGTTGTTACCAAAAAAAAAAAAAAAAATAATACAAGCTACCATTTAGGTGTGATGTAGAGCAAAAGGTCAAATCCTTGCCTATAACCGTTAATAACTTAGTTTCCTTTCCTCTAGCTAAATCAATTGAGAAATTACATTAACTGAATATTAATTGTGTTGAACAAATATTTATAGGCACAAAAAATGGTTGGAGTTGGAGTACTTAGCAAAAATGGTATTTAAGTCTTATTTAATCCACTCTTGTCTTGATCTACGGAAAACATTTATGATGACTGCACCTAACCATAGCTTGAACAATCTGCCCCAGCTCCAGACATAAGGCTTTAAAAGATTATTTCACCAAGATGTTCATCGCCCAAATCATTACTATTGTGGATGTGGCCAATTGAAAGCAGATGTGCATGTTTGAAAACTCGGGCCCTAGATACTACAGAGTGCAGCTGCTACAACGGTTTTGCCCTGAAACGTAATATTTAACCAATTCTTAATATCAAGTAATTTTACTGTAATACTTAAAGTCTTGCATTGCTTGTTGCCTTTTGCCAATTGTTTTTTTTTAATTATTGAGGCTAGTTAAATCCCTACGAACACTTAAATACTTCACTTTAATTATGTTACAAACTACAATACACAATTATAGAGTATATCACCTATTTTGATCATACTTGATCAGCAACTTTCGGACTCCATAGCTATCAATTGCGAGTCAAAAACTTTCTGGATCTATTTATCATTCACAGTTGGACCTTTTTGTATAGAAACAAATTAAATTAGAGCCATTGTAAATTTGTCAAATAATTGGCAACGAAATTTTGTTTGGCCATTTTTTTTTTCACACTAATATTTTTAGTGTAGATCATATATATACTTACCAAGCGAGCTGAGGAACTCGGTAAGCGATTTTTTCTGAGAGCTCTGAGGGATGTTAGCCCGAAAAAACTCAGTTAGCAGACTGATCAAGAGGCAAGGCCTTGTGGCTGAAAATGAACCGTTAGCGTTCTTATTCTATCGGACTTTTCAGATAGAATTAGCTGGAAAGGATATTTTCTGGAACAACAGACCACTTTAAAGGCAAGCTAAGATGAGCATGGTGCTCAAGGCTGCCAAAATCACTGCCAACCATAGGAAAAGCATTGGAGCTCAAGGTTGCTCAGCCTGGAAATCAGAGTATTATGAGAGTTCTAAGGGCGGCTTCTACAGGTCGTTCACCAAGCTTGACCTCTATGGCGACCCAAGCAACTACAGTCCTCTTCGCGGCATCATGGAAAAAGCAAACCGTCACATTCTTAGCAAGGTGCAATTGAAAACTAGCCATGAAGCTATGAAATTCTATTTTAAAAAAATAGGAGTCTTGAATAGAAATCACAAGTGCGAATGTGGCCAGCCTGAAACGGTTGTGCCCCTGCTGAAGGACTGCGTCCTTTATGAATCAGGGCGTAAGCACCTGAGAACATGTTCCCCGGAGCTTGACATTAATGTCCTACATGATACCAATAAAGGCATTGAACCGGTGATCAAGTTCTTTGATTCGTCACCGCACTTCTTCAATTGATGGTCAGCTTGACAGCATAGCCTGCCAAGGTTTTACCAACTTTCCTTCCCATTCAACATAAGGCACTGAAGTGACTATCATGTCGGGCTTCTTTTGACACACGGACTAAGTTCGTGAAAACTTTGGTGCCATCGAAGCGAAGAAAATTTATATTGAATGGCGCATTCCTCGCTAAGAGGGTTATTTTTGTTGTATTAATGACTTCTGTGTATAATTTTTAAATAGTTATAAGGACAATAAACTAGTTATATATAAATAGGTCACTGCCAGTTTTCAAAAATTTTAGGCTTGCAGGTAAAGTTGGAATGCCAAACGCTTGAGTCACCACGAGGCACACAAAGTCTTGAGTTGATCTCCGTTAGCAATGTAGTCAACTACTAAGTAGCAAACCCATCTAAATTTCAGTTTAAAAAAAAGTATTCAAAAGTGCAAAAAATATCTAAGTTGTAAGCATCTTTGTTAGTCCCATTGTAAATGTTTGAACGTTATTGTCCTAACCAGCTCATGAAAGATTTTATTTACTTGTCTAAGAGGGTCCATACGACCACTAGATGAAGGTTCTGGCAGAATTTCTTTCTAATAATCCAAATAATCTCTTAAATACGTAAGACGCGGCGCATTCATAAAAGTCTATTTACTTAAAATGTCTAAGATTATTTTTGAAAGAATGTTGATTAGAAAATTAATCAAAAGCACTTTTTGAGACGGATAACAGCTGCCTTCATTGGTTTTTAGTTTTGTTGCGGCTGCAACGACACCATGCGGTTTAAACAAGGTCTAGAACTGTATTAATAAGCTGCATTTTGTACTATTGGACAGTATTAAAGACTTAAAGGCAAAAATCATTGGGTTTAGCAGTCTTTCAAATAGCTGTGACTGGTCGGTGTATTAAACACGGAAATTACAAAGCTTGGTTGCAGAAATTAAATATAAAAAAAAATAAGAAGACTAAATAACTTTTGATGGCACTAAAACTCTCTTTTTGCTCTATGAGAGATCAAATCCTTGTGCTCTATTCTGACATTTAGTCTCCAACAAATTTCTTAATTTATTTTATATAAATGCTTTTACAATGAGACTAATCTTATTTCGTAAGATTTTTGGCATAATATTTTCCTGTTTATATAATGCCTTGGAAGATACTTCTTATATTTATGCTTCTTATAGCAGACCCTGGGTGAAAGAGAAAGATTTGAAAAAGTTACCTCAAGCCAGCGGTTGCCATGACGTCTTTTTACTAGATAGTATATATTGCTTTGATTAGGGCCTTTTAAATTCAAAGATACGTATATAGATTATAAAAGAAGTCTATGGTCAGGCATTTATACCAGGTAAAGAAACCTACTGAAAACCACTAATAGAAAGTATTAGGTAGCATTAGTTGGCTGCAGTCTTCTATATATAATCTTAGAGTTCTTAGTTTTCAGTGACTGTTTTCTTTTCTAATTCTTATTAAGTAGGAACTTGGTCGTTCGCATGTTGGCTTAAATAACGCCGACTCACGTCTTTCATCATATTTAAAATCATTTTAGGTAAAGCTGTTACGGTAATTGGCTAGATAATAATTTAGTTTGGAGCTTGTGTCCCCCGACTCCTAATTTAATGTAAAGTTATATTGTCATTTTTTATGTCAACTTTTGTTAATTGCGATCACTCTCACGACAGATAATTTTACTTCCCTGAAATCTTTCAGAGCATTTAAACTAAGCAAAATCCAAGGCTGGCAAAACTTCTAAAAAACCTTTTTTTTCCTTAATGCCATTTTTTTACAGTGCTTGACATTATGTTGTACACTCTCGAGCAACAACTTTGAGGGCTTCGAAGGGTGGCTTTCAAAATTGCAGCCGCGCATATTGACATTTAGCTGCCTATTCTTTACTTATCATTTAAATACGGAATACCTAATGAAACATTCGGATTCTTGAATACTTTTTTCCGTAGTCATACTAAGTGTATTCAAATCGGGTACTATCTGATAAAGGGCACTAAAAACACATACAACGAGTTGTTAAATTAGAATCCGTTTTTAGAGAACGTGGCTCTATATTACAGATAAAAAATGAAAAATCAAACCTTTGTTGTTCTATTGACGCTTATGCTTTCGTGTCGTCATTAGTTAATGTAACCAGTACCTCTCAGTTTAATATTCTGTTTTTATTTCGCTTCAATACTTTTTTCTAATTTTTATTATAACTTTTTTTTGTTAGAACACTTTTCACGGCCGTGTTAGTTACATTCAGGAAGCTGTGGGCTAATTTTGACAGATTAATTAAAAGAATCCATCATTTGGTGCAAAAATAACTGACATTAATCTATTAGCTCAGTGCGACGGCTTAAACCGGTACCCTTGTAATAAAGAAAGATTTAACAACCCTGAAATATTCACTTTGGACTAAGCTGGTTTGAAATCTTTTTACAGAATCCCATGGCTCAAACACCACACACTGTGAAATCCATATATTAATCAGTTCTTTTGAAATAAACACGGGCATAACACAGAAAAACTTATTAAAGCTTACAATTTTTAAGATTCTAAAAACCAAGAGAAAGTTGAATACACTGATCAAGAGAAGGGCAATATAGACAAGGGTGGCTTATTTTGCTCCAATTATGTACACTTGTCTAACTGCTGTTTCTGCGGGTTATTTTCTTTACGCATGTTGGTGATGGTTTGTCTTCGTTTATCACAATTTTTCCAAGACAATCAGCAGCATGCCGTGAAATAGAGATCTATAGACTTGAAGTATTTATTTGGGCTTACTGTCTATGGTAGTTGAAATCTACTAATCGCAATTTGATATATTTACCGTCTGCTTATAGGGACACTGGGTTCGGATCATGATCTCGTGAGCATCACGTGCGCAGATAGCTTTGTGGTTTATTGGCTCTGTAGTCCATTCTTTTTGACACAGTAGAAGCAAAGAAGTAAATCGCCAAATTGATCACATTTGATATAAACCATAATGTAGCAATACTTTTTGATTTTTTTTTTCTATTGCTCTTTCTTGTTTATCTCCTTCTCCATCACCAACATGGGTTCTGTTGTGGTGACACCATGATGTAGTGACTCAAAGGGTCTATTATTCCCAAATTTTCATGCACTACCACCACCCAGCTCCCATAGTAAACACAACCCAGAAAGCTTAACTTCTGCCTGTTCAGGCACTACCCTTTCCCTGAAAGAAAACTTTTTTTCTTTTTCTTCCTTCCACCTCCCCCTTCTATTCCCTTCCCATCGCCATCCACCACTGCACTAAAACACATATATACAACATGTCTGCCGAAGAACAAGTGGCTCAGCAAGTTTCCGATCTTAAGATCGCCGACAAGGAGGAAGTTTCTCCCACCGTTTTTAAGTCTACCGAAGACTTTTCGGTGATTCATCCGCTGACCGACTCGTGGACGCTGTGGTACATTAAGCCTCCCTCTGGCAGCAAGGAGGACTGGAAGGACCTGCTCACTGAAGTCGTGACTGTGTCGAGCGTCGAAGAGTTTTGGGGCGCGTACAACAATTTGCCCAAGGTGTCTGAGTTGCCGCTGCGCTCGGATTACGCGCTGTTCAAGAGCAACGTGCGCCCCGAGTGGGAGGACGTTAAGAACGCCAGCGGTGGTAAATGGGTTTACCAATTCCGCGACAACAAGGCCCCCATCGACGACATCTGGCTGAACGTTTTGTTGGGCGTTATTGGTGGCACCATGGACACCACTCAGGATCCCACCGTTGCCCGTGAGGACCAGGAGATCAACGGTGTTTTCGTCAACGTCAGAAGAGCAGGCATTAGATTCAACATTTGGACCAAGAGCAAAGATTTGGAGAAGTTGAGACCCATTGGTCTTAGATTCAAGGAGCTCATTAAGGTTAAGGCCACCGACGAGGTTGAGTTCAGCGGTCACTCTGACGGTAAGAGTAAGAACAAGATTGTTGTTTAAATTGGGAACGGCGCAGGAGTATGTATCTTCGAATAGGTATAGAATCTTGAAACAAAATTATCGATTGTTATCATTAAGAGAGATTAAAGGACTGGGACATTATGAGAGACTTGATGTAGTAGACTAATGCTTGTATTACCATCGGCTACTTGATCCGCCGTGTCGAAGCGCCTGGCGGTTGATCGCTTCCCAGCCTGTAATTTAATTTTTTTTTTTAAGTCGCACACACAAAATGTACCCCCAGCCTTGCACTGTCACGTGAAGAAGAAAATGCATTTTTATGACTTGGAGCATAGACTATAAATTTAAGAGTAGTGGGTGTGTATATGTGCAGGGCTTGATGACGTACACTTGCGAGTTCACTCGTTACAAACAATAAAATATAAATAAATGAAAAAAAAAAAAATACAGGTAAGGATTAAAACAAAAAAAAAAAAGAAGATTGTGTTATAATATATTATACAAAGTGTTACTTCTTGAAACACTTTTTCAAAATCTAATCTTTAGCTATTTCTTTGTAACAAGAAGAGTCTCGGTGCGGTAGTTAAGTTGCTCAACTCACTGTACACTGCCCCTTTGTTGATGGCTTGTTAGATTAAGTCTGCTTTGTTGACGTTTTACTGCGTGCCTAATCTCGGTTATCGAGCTAGCAGGTTTTATTTATTGCGGGTTTTTTCTCCGCGCTTGGAACAATCCATTGAAAAATCCAGTGCAATCAAGTTTGTAGCACAAGTAGAGCTTACTCAACAGATGGCTTAGTGAATGATCAACTTAGACAAAATATATATGTATATTAAAACAAAAATAAACAACAGCAAAAAAACAACACAAGTCAATAACTTAAACACTCACTATTACAAAAAAGATTTTCTTTACGTTCTGAGTTATAATAAGCTTAGTTCTCCGGGTCGTGCACGTTGTGGCTTGACGCGTTGGCAATCTGGCTAAAAGGATGCTCCTCCATTTGCGGTGGCGCCGGGGCCGCGGTGGTAGGCGCAGCGGGAGTGACCTGGCTTGACAGAGCACTAGCGGCATCTGACACAAGCGGCGAGCCCGGGTACTGCTGGACAGCCCCATCAGGGTGCTGCTGTTGTAATTGCTGCTGCTGGATCTGCTGCTTGAGAATCTCTTTATTCTGAGCCTCAATTTGACGCTGCAGCGCCTCGCGCTCCTCGGCTACGGCAGAAGCCGAGCGCTCACGGGCAATTCTTGCCTCAATATCACGCAGCTCCTGTTCACGGGCAAGCAGCTCCATACGCTTCTCGTTAATTTCCTTTTGCACGCGCAGCTCAATCTCGCGCAGCTTCTCTTCCTCACGCTGCAGCTGCTCCTCCTTGAGCAGGTAAGACTGGTTTGCAAGGTCCTCGGGGTTAAGCAACGCCGATTCGCGGGGGTCGGGAATATTTTTGGAGAGCTTCTCCGTACGGTACGTTTCGTACAAAAAGTCATGCGTCAGATCCTTGAGATCAGCCATGTGTGATCCCAAAATAGCCGAGCGCAAAGCAACAAAATCAGAGTGTTCAGGGTTCTCAATGTCCACAAGACCCCAGGGGTAGCGACGCGCGCGAACTTTGTGACCGTTGATTTCGGCCAACTCGTTCGAGGTGACAATGGCAAACGGCAGCATACTTTTCAGCAGAGAGTTTTCATCAATCGTCTCACTGTCATCCTCCTCGGCGTCATAAGGGAAATTGTAAATGGGAATGTTGTAGTGTTCAATGTCTTCCATCGTCATTTTCTTAGTGGCGGCAAGCTCGGCAGGGGTCATGGAGTCGGCGCGGCCAATGACGGGGATAATGTTGACGCGAAGCGAAAGACGCTTCATGAGCTCAACGTCAAGCTCGCGCAGACCGTGGCCAGTGGGCTCAATGAAGTAGAGCAGCACGTGTACGCGGTTGTCCTTGAAGCGCGGGTTACGTCTGATTCTAGACTCCTCTGCAAGGATCTCGTCGTATTGGCACTCAAGGTAGCCAACAATCTCCTTAAAGCACTTTTCATTGTCAATGTTGTCACCAAAACCAGGAGTATCAACGACGGTCAAGCTGATTCTGGTGCCGTCCTCTTCGTCAATCTCAACGTTGACGGGGATGATGTTGATGCCGGGCTCAATGTGGGACTTGGCCGGGTCGAAAACCGGCTTTTCAAAGTTGGCAAAAGAATCAACTGTGGAAGAAGCGTTAGAAGAACGGCGCGAGTGCACAATTGCATGACCAGCGGGACTGCTCTCGTGCGCAAGGACGTTTTGACCACAGAGGGTGTTGACAAAAGTGGTGCGGCCAGTGCCGGAGGTGCCACAAACCATCATTGTGAACTGAACGCCCTTCTTGACGTTCTTTTTGCGGCGCATTTCGTATGTAGTTGACTGCATTGTGAGTATTGGTGTATTAAAAAAGAGAAAGAAAGCCCAGTCGGAGGAGAAAAGGTCTATCTAGACAAGGGCCAGGGGTGTCGGTGCGATGAGGGAGGAAGGAAACGGAGTTGTCCTGAATTTTCAGGGCGGAGGTTTTAAGGGGAAGAAGCCCTAACCCTGTGATATTGACACGACAGAGGAATAAAAAAGGAAACAATACATCGTGCACAATGATCCGCAGGAGATGAATGGAGAGTGGGTTTATGCGTTCAATAGGTGGAAATATGAAGATGTTTTGACATTGAATGTAGCTAAATAGCCTACTAGCATAAAAGGCAAGCAAAAAACATCCTTTAGCAAACGCCGGATCGCCATCATCAACACTCCTGAAAGACGCCTAAAGATAATATTTTGCGTTTGGATCACAGCATTACAAGCAGGGCTCTTATAATAACTCTTAACCATGCGTGCTGGAATAGTTATTTGAAGCCTGACGACTACCGTTGTCAGCCTTGGCTTCCACAGGCTACCGTTTGTTTTTCTATTTCCATGAATTTGACTCTATTTTTTTTTTAATTCATTTATTTATTTTTATTATTATTTTTTTTTTGAAAAAGAGAGAGCGCGCGACTACCAAACTAAAGGATATACAGGACCCGAGACCACAATAACCAGCAATCAATCGTCGTGCTGACTCCTCTGGTTTCTTTTTTTTTTTTTTATCAGTGGGTTTCAAAGCATGAATAGAAAGCCAATGAAGGATGCTCTGCCTTGAGTTAACTCTATAGCTTTCAAGGTTTTTTGATTTTTTTTCCCCTTCACCTAATGAGGAACTGACTATAGGGGCAAATATTGTACACACATGCGTACACAAGAAAGAACGGCAATACCATGGCTAAGTAAACTATATAGCAGTAAATTTCTTGTTGCGGACTACGAAAAGAAGCACAAGCGAGCGTTGTTATCGGAGTTCACGTAGTATCTTGCGTGTGTGCAACACAAGTCGTAACCTTTATAAGCAGTATTTGGGCTTAACAGCCGAGAATTGTAATTATAACAAAGGCTGTAAATTGTCAAATTGTCATTGAAGAATAATAACTCTTAACTTCTAAATCTTTGAGACAGAGATTTTAATTGACACTGCAAAATTCTTGTAAAGCCCGCTAGGTCGTGGATATGACGTCCAATTGCAATACAACCCCTTTCAGTGCTCCTATGCAAGTTAATACACTTTATAACTTGTACTTTGATACATGGGTTTAAGGTATTTGCAATATTTAAAGTTGAAGTCTTAAATCTCTTTTTTTGCCGTCTGGTCTAGACCGCGTTATGAGGCTACCAAACGTATTATCAATCACGGCATTTCAGGTGACTAAGCAGAACCATACGGCCAACCGCTGACTGTTGTTGCCGCAATGCCAATTTGGCATTTCCATGGGCGCTAATACTTTTGCTGATATAATTAATTATTATTGCTGCACCCGACACGCACTCTCTTTTTTTTTTTTTTCTGAAATCTTTGTCAATTCCGCGACGATAATATAAATACCATGGCATCTGCCCTTGTTGTGCTAGCACTTTCCATTGTCCTTCTTGTCCTCAACTACATTTACGCTTCTAAGCTAACCCAGCGCGCCCTCAACCAAAACAAAAACAGAAATCAAAACAAAATGGCCAACGAGCAGCTCCGTACCAAGATTGAAGCCACCATCAAGGAATCTTCCGTGGTGGTCTACTCCAAGACCCACTGCCCTTACTGCAGCCGTACCAAGTCGCTGCTCAGATCTCTCGACGTTGAGGGACTCAAGGTGATTGAGCTTGACACCATGGGTAGCGAGGGTAAGGAGATCCAGGACGAGTTATACGAAATCACTGGTCAGCGTACTGTGCCCAACATCTTCATTGGTGGCAAGCACATTGGTGGCAACTCTGATCTTCAGGCACTTGAATCCTCTGGCAAGCTTAAGGATTTGCTCAAGGACGCCGGTGCTCTCTAAGTGCATCCAAAGTATATACAGCAGTTAATTGAAAAAAAAAAAATTTTCTTTTTACATATTTTTCTATCTAATAATATATCATCATATTGTGAGCAGAGACCAATCTGCTTTGTAATGTTTTTGTATCAAATCAACTTCCGTTGTACTCTTACTTGTCATATAAAAAAAATACTTGTGTATATACATCATATCTAAACTTACTGCTGCGCAAGGCTGTCAAGTCTGACCTTAACAGCGTTTCTATGACCATCAAGGCCCTCAATGGCCGCCAGCGTCATCACGGCCTTACCAATGGCCTGGAGACCCTCGACGCTCAACTCCTGCGCCGTAATATGCTTCATGAATGTCTGACTGTTGACGCCGCTGTACATGCGTGCAAAACCGTACGTGGGGAGTGTGTGGTTGGTGCCACTGGAGTAGTCACCGCACGATTCGGGACTCCACGCGCCAACAAAGACCGAGCCGGCGTGGTCAATGCGGGGAACTAGCGACGAGGCATCCTTGACCTGCAGAATAAGATGCTCGGGGGCGTATTGGTTACTCAGATCGATGGCCTCATCAATAGTTTCCACCGAGAGGATGGTGGAGTGGGCAATACTGCCACGGACAATGTCCACACGGGGCAGCGCCAGCGCCTGCTTCTCAATCTCGACTTCAATCGCCTCGAGTTCATCGGCAGTAAGGCCAACAGCCAGCAGGATCACCTGCGAGTCGACGCCGTGCTCGGCCTGTGACAACAGGTCACTAGCAACGAATGCTGGGTTTGCCGTGCTGTCTGCCACAACCAGCACCTCCGAGGGACCAGCAGGCATATCAATGCTAACAAGAGCGTTAGTGTCGTTCTGCACGTACATCTTGGCAGCCGTCACAAACTGGTTACCGGGGCCCATAATCTTATCGACCTTGGGAACGGACTCAGTACCGTAAGCCATGGCGGCAACGGCCTGCGCACCACCTGCAAGAACAATAGCCTTGGCACCGACCTTGTGAGCCACATACACAACCTCAGGCGTCAGAGTACCATCTTTTCTAGGCGGCGAGGCAAAAATGATGTTCTCGCAGCCGGCAGCCTTGGCAGGCACACCAAGCATGAGAGCGGTTGACGGCAGAACCGCGGTACCACCGGGAATGTAGAGACCAACCGACTTGATGGGACGAGAGAATCTCGAGCACTTGACGCCGGGAACAGTCTCAATCTCGAGACCCTTTCTGTCAATCTGAGCCTCGTGGAACTTGAGCACGTTGGAAATTGACAAGTCAATGGCCTCCTTGACATCGGGCGTCAACTTCATCAGCTCCTCGGGGAAGGGAGCTTTGAGAATAGGCGAGGTCAACTCAGCCTTGTCAAACTTAGCAGTCAGCTCAATCAGAGCCTTGTCACCGTTGTCACGGACGCTCTGAACAATAGGGTTGACGAGTTTCATAATGTCAGAAGTCTTCTGGACGGGTCTAGTAAGCACCTTAATAATCTCTTCCTTGCTGGAACTGGCAGCGTGAATCTTGTTCATTCTGATAGGACCACTAAGAACAGGCTTAGCCTGGGGCTTGGGGTCCTCTTTGGGAGCCTCGGACTCTTGAGAAACCTCCTTCTCGGCAAGTCTTTCAATCCACTTCGGCTTGGCGTCACCCTTACGGCGCGAAATCTTGTAAGACTTGGAGTCCAGATTGCGCTGGACATCAGCCCAACTGACACCCTCCTTGACAACTTTGGTCATGGCAAAATAAAACAAGTCAGCGGCTTCCCATGCAACCTCATCCTTGCTCTTGGCTTCCGCCAGCTCCTCAGCCTCCTCGAGAATCTTGGCAGTCAGCAGCTTTTCATCATCAAACAGTCTCTTAGTGTAAGATCCCGCAGGTGCCGTCTGTAACCGCGACAGCAGAGTCTGCTCCAGCGATGCAAAGCCCTTGTAGGCACCAAAACACGACGAAGTGTTGTTGTGGCAAAAGCCAGGAGCCTTCTGCTCGACAATAAACTTGACGCAGTCACCGTCGCAATCGAGCTCAAGTTTAACCAGCTTCTGAACAGCGCCAGAAGTAGCGCCTTTATACCAGAGGCCATGCTTGCGCGACTGGTAGACACCGGTACCGGTGCGGATCGCCTCAGCAATGCTCTCGTCGGATGAGTAGACAAGACCAAGGGAAATCTCATTAGTGTCAACAACGAGCGAAGTGTAGAGCTTGTCAGGTCTGTCGGTGGTGAGAGCAGCGGTAAACACAGGCGCAATCGGCAGCTGGCCGGTAGTAATTTCCTTGTGCTCGGTGGTGAGTCTAGCCGCGTCAATAACGGGAGTGGACGAAATCTTAACAGCGGCAACTAGATCGGCGAGGGTAGCATCGTTGCTAAATTTGACAAAGAGCTGCTGGGCACCGCCAGTGGAAATCAGTGTCTTGCCCATGGTTTTAGCAAGGTCAGCGTGGGCCTCGATAGACGAAGTGGCCGCAATCTGTAAGCCAGCAGTGTCCTTGACAGGCGCAGCGGCGTCGACGACTACGAGTCTACCGCCGGGAACGCCTGCATCAGTAAGCAGACTAGCCTGACTAGAGGAAGCAAACAGTTGGTACGCGCCGGCGTCAAGGAGCTTGACAAATGCATCGAGTTGCTCGGCGGCGTCGCCCTGAGCAATGCTGGAGATGTCGACAAGGTACTCGATTGATCCAAAGTTAGCTTTAATGTACTGGAGAAGATCAGTTTTGTAGTTGGAGGCTTCCGCAATGACCAAAAGACGGCCGGTGGGCGCTGCCACGGCCTCTGCGGCCTTGATCTGGCTGAAGGTAGTGAACGGGAGGAGTGGAAACATTATTGATGATGAGTTGAGGAGGAGAAAAACGTGCGCAAGTTGAGAAATTTCACAAAATTTATAATTAATGCTCTAGATTTTGACATTTTCCAAGAGCTAACTTTAAAAGAGTCAGACTTACCCGGTATGTACGGCTGAGACATCGCAATAAAATTCAAAAACGCTGCTATCACAAATAAATGATGGTTATGCATGAGACGGTATAAGAAAACCTACTGCAAACAAAAGAATGGGGAAATAACAGGGTAGAAAAAGGATGAGATACTGTAAACAGACTGTGAATCATTTCAAATTATGAAGGCGGTTTTCAACAAGTCATTTCTTTTAAACAATCGACAGTCTCAATGACTTCCCACCTCTTTGAATAATAATGTACTTTGCGTACTCCATAAGATCACACCACAATAGACCTTCACAAGTCTGCCATAAGGACGAAAATGATGTATCACAGAAGCCGAACTCATTATTAAGCTTACCAATGTCTAGATCATACTAACCCATTGTCTCTAGATTCCACACAAATGCTGGAGGAAAAAGATTGAGCCACAGCTACTAACATTTAGATGATATGAAACTGGGTTAAATGTTGTTAACAGTTATTTCTGGTTGTAACGCGATAGAAATTATTTTTGGCTTAGGAAATTATTTTTGCTAATAAAAAAACGTTAACAACAAAAAAAAAAAATTCATTCTCCTTGGTATTGCGGCCTTTTTATTCCTGGACCATTATTTCACTACTTGTTCAACCTAATTAGCCATATATATATATATATATATATATAATAGTTTTATTCTTCGTTTGTCTGAAAAAATTACTACCTAAATATTGTGTTTATCATATGGCCTCTGACTTTTACTATTCCTACCAGAATGCAAAAAGTAGTGGATACGAGGTTTAAATTTGCTTAGTTTCTAGTTCAGCTCTGTAAGAATTTTAAAACATATTTATCAAATAAAGATGGAAGATTTCTTGTAGAAAGAACTATTTGTTTGTTAATGATTTAAAATTTGATTGAAATTTTATTGACCTCCAGTCTGACGCCGCTAATTTGACTCTTGCAATCAATTATATATATAACTACCATGCCAAGTTTACTAGAAAAAAGATATTGATTTATTTTAGGTACTATTTACAATCTACAATTTTTATTGTATATATGGGGGAAATGAACAAAAAGGTTAGTGGAGCGCACCCTCGCATCGGCCGCATAGCGAGTCCTCCACAACAGAGGTATATTGCCAGCAGCGCGGGCACTTGTGGTGCTGCGTGGGCACGGCCTCAACCACAACAGCGCCATCTAAACCGGTGCTTTCGTACTTCCATTCAAGCACTTCAGTCTCCACAGGGACTGTGTTTACGGAAACCTGCGAACAAATGAAAAATTCAGCAAGGTGGGAACTGTACTTATCATTAGCAATGATAGTATTGTAAATCTCACTATCTTCCTTGATCTGCAAGCGCACATCGCAGGTCAATGAACTTGTAATATTCTTTTCAATGCGGCCCTTCTCCATGGCCTGTTTGACAGTAGAAATAAGGCTTTCCAGCAGTGGCAGCTCCTTTTCAAGCACAGCATTTTCGTAGGCAGCAGGTAGTTGAACCCATCCTTGCTTGAACGGCGAGTCGGTGATTTTGCTAAAGTGCGCATAGTCCCAGGCCTCCTGCGTCAGTAGAGGTGTAATAGGAGAGAGGATCGAAAGATAGACACGCAGGATCTCAGAGAGAACAAACTGGACGGAGCGGCGGGCATCACTGTTAGCAGGGGCAGCATAAAGGCGATCCTTGATAATGTCAAAATAAAACGCGGAAAGGTGAGAGTTAGTGTGGTAATTAATAGTTTGTACAACACGATTAAATCCGTACGAGGCGTACTGTTCCTTAACAACCTCGGTCATCTTCTTGAGTTGATGCAGTGCAATAAGGTCGATGGTGTGCATCTTTTCAGGCTGGAAAGAAAACTTGCTGCTATCAAAGTCGTTCAAGCTGCCGAGCAGAAATCTCAAAGTAATACGCAGTTTTTTGAGGTTTTCAGCAACGTTCTTGAGAGACTTGGAGCCAACAGTTACGTCTTTTGTGTAGTCCGAAGAGGCAGCCCAAAGTCTCAGACCGTCCACACCAAGAGCAGGCCATTGGCCCTTTTTGCCCTCAATGACAGCATCGGGCGAAATAGTGTTGCCAAGAGACTTAGACATCTTTTTTCCTTTATCATCCAAGGTAAATCCATGGGTGATGACAGTCTTGAATGGTGCGGTGTACTCACCCTCCTTGGAAGCGGCAATCTTGGTAAGCAGAGAAGATTGGAACCAGCCACGGTGCTGGTCACTGCCCTCAAGATAATAATCAGCAAGATGGGGCTCGTTGGGACGCTTTTCAATCATGGTCCAACTAGTACCACTATCAAACCACACATCCATAGTGTCCTTGCCCTTAAAGTACTCGGTGCCTTGGCCTTTGAACTTTTCAGGGAGCCATTTCTCAACGTTCTCCTCTTCAACAAACCAAGCATCGGTACCGAGTTCAGAAATCTTGCCAATAATGAAATCCATGGTCTCAATATCAGTCAAGGGCTCCTGGGTTCCTTTATGGTAGATAGCGGGAATCGGGACACCCCATACTCTTTGACGTGAAATGCACCATTCCGACCGGGACTCGGTGAAAGCTTCTAGACGTGTGCGACCTTGAGGAGGGTAGAATTCAACGTCTTTGAGCGACTCAACCGCGTGCTTTTTAATCTCGTCAATGTCGGCAAACCACTGGGGGGTGGCACGAATGATGATGGGCTTCTTTGAACGCCAGTCGTAAGGATACTTATGGCGAAATCGCGGGTTGCTGTTAAGCAAGATCTGCTTCTCCTGGAGGATTTCTAGAATCTTTTTCTGGCCAGCGCCAAGAACATACAGTCCCTCAAGCTCAGTACAGCCTTCGGTCAGATCCGAAGTGTAGTTGCCCTCGCTGTCGACGGGAGAGTAGGTTTCAATGTTGTAGCTCTTGCAGAGAAGGTAATCATCAAAACCGTGGCCGGGAGCAGTGTGGACCAGACCTGTACCAACAGTCGAAGTAACGTAGGTAGCAGGAAGAATGGGGTGATGATGCTCGGCACTCTTTATGGGATTATAGTATGTGGTGCTCAGCAAATCCGCGCCGCTAAACTGGATATCAAGGATGGTCCAGTCCTCGGCCTTAACCTTTTCAGCAAGATCAGATGCAACAACAAGATAGCCATGCTCAGGTGAGTGCAAAAGAGTGTAGGTCATGTCAACATTAACAGCAACCGCCTTGTTGGAAACAAGAGTCCAAGGGGTGGTGGTCCAGATGAGAACAGAAAGGTTAGCCTCAGAAACTTCTGGTACCTTTTCAGCAAGCACATTCTTGAGGGATTCACCAATGGTCTTTACGGGAAACTTAACAGTGGCAGACGTGCTGCGGTGAGTATCGTTGTACTCTAATTCGGCCTCAGCAAGCGCCGTGCGCGTCTGCGTACCCCAGTAGACGGGCTTGTTTTTGCGGGTGATGAAGCCTTTGTGAATCATTTCCTTAAAGATTTGCAGTTGGCGGACCTCGTAGTCAGTCTGCGTAGTTGCGTAAAAGTTTTCCCAGTCGCCCATGACAGCATACCGACGAAATGACTTTTTTTGGTCCTCGATAGCTTCGAGAGCATGGTTCTTTGCGATAGTGCGGATCTCGGTTGGCGACAGCACGGTGGCTACGTCCTTTTTGGCCTTTTCGGACAGAATCTGAAGCGCCTTAAACTCAATAGGAAGGCCATGGCAATCCCATCCGGGGCGGTAGTTAATGCGCTTACCCTGGAGCAGATTAAAGCGATTAATGATATCCTTGGTGATCTTATTCATGGCATGGCCAAGGTGCAAGCTTGCGTTGGCAAAGGGTGGGCCGTCGTGAAACACAGAAAGACCCTTTAAAGAGTCAGAATTAGTTTGCCATGAGTAAAGATCGTCGGCGACACGGGTAGTGAGTTTCTTGATGGCTTCGGGGGAACCGGAGCGATTGGGAAAGTCGGTCTTGGGCAGCGCAAGAGTCTTTGCAAATGAGTGCGCAAGATCTTTGGCGCCCGCCTGGGAGGCAAAGGCGCGTTTCGCAGCCAGCTGTTTAAGCATCATTGTGGGCAAGACTGATAAGGGCTGGCGGTGTGCCTTGGGGAGTGTCTTGGGTGCGTAGGAATTCAGAGAGCAGACGAGAAATCCGGCGTCGTGCGCGAGTTCCGTGAAATTTCAACGGTTCCAGGGCTAGGGCTTCTCCATACAAAATTTTTTTCTGTCGTTTTTTTTTCACTTTTCCCATCTTTCAAACCCCCCAGCGAATCACCGTTACAGGAGATCACCACTTCACCTGCTTCGAAGAGCCCGCATTTTTAGAAAAGCTTTTCCCTCTCTCCCCCTCATCAGCAATGTTCAGTCGATTCAGTTTAGTGGCCAGACCTGCGCCTATTTCTGCTGCCCGGGTTGCCGGTCTTCGGTGGCTCAGTGCCCAGGCTTCTGCGGCTCCCGCTGCCGAGGCCGCGCCTGTGCGCAAGACGCTTAAGCCGCTCGACTCGCGAAAGACTTATCTTGTCGACATGTACACTCATCTTATCAAGACCTCGCCAGTCATCCTTGTGCTGCATCACAACAATCTACTCAAGGCCGACAACAACAACCTGCGCGGTCAGATCAAGAAGGCTGGCGGCACCCTCACTGTGACCCGCTCGAACTTGTTCAAGGTCGCGTTCCGCGGAAAGGACCACGCTGACCCCGCCAGTGCAGCGGCCAAGAGCCAGTATGGCCGCCGTGACCAGACCACCCCGTTCAACACTCTCTTTTCCGGTCCCACGGCGGTGATTACATTCCCCGAGCTTGACCCCAAGAAGGTTAGCAACGTTCTCAAGATTGTGGATAAGAGCAACAACAACCTTACGCTGCTCGGTTCATTCATTGACAACCAGGTGTTAACTCTTGACGGCGTCAACAAGTTCAAGACTCTGCCCACGCTGCCTGAGATCAGAAGCCAGCTCGTTGGTGTTCTCAGCATTCTTGGTGGTGCCGGTCTTGTGCAGACGCTGGAGGCTTCCAGCAAGGTGCTGTACCTTACTATGGACGAGCGCCGCAAGCAGCTTGACCCTACGGAGCAGACCGAGGAGAAGGTCGAGGAGAAGGCCGAATAAGGGGGTTTGGCATGGCCGTCTATACACAGAACAAGCAAAACAACAACAAAAAACAAAAAACCTGTATGATATGTAAATAAAGAACTGCTATATAAATTAATATTTTCCAAAGACCTGGCGGATGGGCTCAGCACTTTCAATGAACCTGCTGAGGTTGGCATCCAATGCTTCAAGGTCCTGCTTACGCTGGCTGTTTTCCTCCAGAAGTTGGGTCTTCTTTTCAGCAAGCCGCGCCCGGGTAATGTGCAGTTCAAGCCGCCGGCGTTCTTCGTCGCGTAGTCGCTCCATCATCAGCGTATGCTCGTCAGTGATTGTATCCTTTAACTCTGGGTTATCTGCGTAGAACTGATCCAGGTCCACCAGCCCGAGATTCTCATGCTTTGACCGAAACCCGTCACAGGCGTCGATCTCACTGCGCAGGTTCATGTGTTGGTAGTAGATGTTTTGAATGTCCAGCTGGATACGATCGACACTAAGCTTCTCGGCTATTGTGTTATCCTTCGTAGCATTGACTTGTTCCTGTACAGTCCAGTTCATAGACCGCAGCTCCACGATATCAGCAATCATTTTGCGGCGCAGCTGCGCCAGAATATCACTCTCTTCCACATTAGTGTCTGGCGTGGCCTCGACCGTGGCATCTCCATTTTTCTCTAGCCGCGCAAGCAAATCTAAGCACCCTGTCTGCAACTGCGCAAGATGCGCCTGAATTTTCGCAAGCTCTTCGTTTTTTATCAGGTCTTGAGTCATTATTATGTTCGGGTGAGTGGATGGTTGTCGGGTCGGGTCGCGTAGATGAGAAGGGAGAAAGATATATAGGAGAAGAAGAAGAAAAAAAAAAAGATTAGGTAAACAAGACTAGATGTATTATGTCAAATGTTAGTCATCAAATAGCTTTCAGCATTGCACACTCTATATAAACAATTATATATATTTCTAAACTTAATAAGCACATTATTATTTGTTTTGCAAACAGTTAAACCTTTTCAAACCTCAATTTCGCATGATTTACAAGTGTCGTCTATAAGTATTTGCTTAACAAAACACATTGTTTGCACAAAAAATGCCTCTTTAGCTTAGGGGTAGAGCGTTGCACTTGTAGAAATCTCGAGATGCAAAGGTCAGCGGTTCAATTCCGCTAGGAGGCATTTGTTATTTTTTATGTACTTTTTTATTTTTTTTTTATTTTGACAACTATGATTTTTTTTTTTTTTTTGTTTTTTCTTTTCGATCAATAAGACCCCACATAGGTAGGTTGAAAATCAGGTTATTAACCTTACAGGAAGTAGTTACAAATAATATTACCAAACCAAATGACATTGAAAGAAGCCATGTGTTTACGCGGGTTTCAGGGTTCAAGCATACAATGGCCCTGAGTTCTCCATGAATAATCATATTAACCCCTCTTTGCCTGGTTTTACTATTCATCATTCAGTAAATAATAAGGTGACGTAATGAGGGTAAGAGAGGTCGGCAGATACTGCAGGGTCTTCCGCGTGGATATTCATTGGCCATGGCGAGTTCGCGAAAACCCTGTAGATTTGATTTCTTCTAACTCCTTTTTAATCAGGGTTACTGAGTATAACTCTCAATTGGCGGCTTTTTTAACCCTCGTTTTGTTTGATAATAAGTTTTATTGTTCTTACACGAAATGGTTGCAAGTAAATTTACAAAACAAAATACCTCGTTGTGTTTTTTTTTTTTTTCCTGTGCCATCATCAGACACCCCACAAAAATAATCAAAGATAGAATCGAAATGCACTATAGTAGATCTCCTTGAGAGTCTGCTGGTGCTATTCAGGCAGAGTGTTAATGACAAAAAAAAACTATTTAAAGAAGCCATTTTGCCCTTTACCATTATTTTACTCATTCATCCAAACTTCAATTGATCCTCTTCCTTTCATTAACACGACTCTTTCTATTATATCTTTTTTTCTCTACAACCCACTTTATTAAAATGGCTGACAAAATTACTCTTAAGACTGTTCCCTTTTCTGACTACAGAGCCCCCAAGCCTGCGCCCAACGACCCCATTGGCGTTAACGCTGCGCTCCGCGCCGCCCAGGACAGCTCCTTTGAAGTCAAGCCTACTATCCTTGACCAGTTCTCGCTCAAGGGAAAAGTTGCTGTTGTCACTGGCGCCAACTCTGGTATTGGTCTTGAATACTCGGTGCTCCTGGCCGAGCTCGGCGCCAAGGTTTACGGTCTCGATCTTTCTCAATCCGAGTCCAAACAGTTCACAGACTGCAAAAGCTATGTTGAGCGGTTGAAAATCCCTGGTGCCTCACTCGAACTTCGCAGCGCCGATGTCACTGATGTTGCTTCTATTCAGGGTGCTATCAAAAAGATTGCTGAAGAAAACAATGGTATCCATATTGCTGTTGCTAACGCTGGAATTCTTGGTCCCATTAAAGACGCCCATGTCTACCCTGCGGAAAGCTTCCGTAAGGTTATGGACGTGAACGTCAATGGTGCGTTTTTCACTGCGCAGGCTGCCGCGCGCGAAATGCTGGAACGTGGAATCCAAGGCAGCATTATTATCACTGCATCAATGAGTGGAAGTATCATCAACAAGGACATGCACTGGATCCCCTACAATACATCCAAGGGTGCCGCCCTTCAACTTACCCGTGGCCTTGCTTGCGAGTTGGGTGACGCCGGCATTCGTGTGAACTCCATTTCCCCTGGCCATGTCCGCACCACGCTTTTAGAGGACTTTTTGCAAAAGGAGCCGCTTTTTGAGAACCAGTGGGCCGCACAGAACCCAATGGGCCGTATCGGTGCAGTCTACGAACTTCGTGGTGCCCTGGCATACCTTGCTAGCGACGCTTCAAGCTACACAACGGGTGCTGATTTGCAGGTCTGCGGTGGTCACACCGCGTGGTAAACCCCGAGAATCAACGATTTAATGAAAACTGGAAAATGAAAAAGTGTTTATAACGCGTAATAATATATGTTGTTTTTTTTTTAATTTTTTTCAGAAGTACTTTTTTTTTCTTTAGCAGCAGCAGTCTTGAATATTTTTCAAATAGCGGCAGTAATAGTTTTGTGTTAAGCAAGAGACAAACTTTATAAGAAATCTTTTGGCGGTTAGAATTAGAACTCAAACTCGATAATGGAATTCATACAAGTGGTAACAAATGTCGTTAAAAATTGATGTTAATTCTAAAAAAAAAAAAAAAAAAAAAACCTGGTTTCATTCACATTTTGGTATTATTATTTATTTATTTTTTTGCAATCTTTAGAAAAAATCCCATTGCGGAAACAACCGTTGTCCAGTTTAATGGTTCACCGAAATACCCAAGAGGTTGTTTAACCGCAAAGTATATATATGATCCGTTTATTGTCCTTATAACTATTTTTAACCACAGAGTTAGGTTAATCGCATGATATCCTTTACTGGGTACACCAATAGTGGTGGTGTTTGTTGGCTCAACCTTCAGAGATCATGTTGTCAATTTTTTTAAAAAAAAAATACATGAATAAATAACCTGGTGGGTATTAACCGTTGATTCAAATGAAAATGAAATAGCAGTAGCCCTTATTTAGAAACAATGAAAAAAAAAAAAAATTCAATTGAAGCAAACACTTTATGTGTACGATACAGAAACTAACTATTTTTTTAATAGCACAAATTTGCAAAAAGGACTAGAGCAAAAAGGCTTCTGGTGATTCTATTTTTTTTTTAATTTTTTTTTTTTGCCTCTCTTGGTAAGTTGTAAAGCCTTTTAGTTGATCGGCAATTGCCAAAAAAAAAAAAAAAATTTAGACTCCCCTCAAATGCTAAACTCTGGAAATTTGAAATTTTTTCAGTCGCTAACACGAGATAGAGAGAAAAGGAAGACACACAAGTAACTATTGTCATTGAGCCCAGATTTAAAAGAGTTTGCAATGTAATAAGGAGTGAAATTTTTAAAAAAAAAAAAATTTTAAATTTTTCAGATGGGCAGATCAGCATAGCTATTGGATGCATATATTATGGGCACTAATGCTATGGCATGTATACCTGGGTATCCCCACCATTTATTTCTACTCTACTTGGATTGTGGGGGTACAGCTTGCTTTTATATATATTGTTTTTTGAATAAAATGAATCAAGAATTACAAAAAACTATATACTCAAACTTGAATGTGATCATTCGTTTGTCAAAAGTAATAAACATGCTCCATTAGTTTTCCTGGGATTACAATTTATTTTCTTTCGCAATGGGAATTTCAAGATGCTTTAAAAAAAATTTTTTTTTTTTTGGGCATGCTAAGAGAGCTTAGTAGGAATAAATATTATGCTTTGATTGGGCTTACCTTGCATTGTATTGACGCAGCTTGCCGAGACCAGTTGAAAATAAATAAAGGACATAAACTTTAAGCCATAGGACATAAACAGATACTACTACTACTACTACTACTACTACTACTACTACTACTACTACTACTACTACTACTACTACTACTACTACTACTACTACTACTACTACTACTACTACTACTACTACTTCTTCCTTTAACATAAACAAAACGGGTTCTCCTCTCAAAGTTATTTAGGTTTTTTTGGAATAATAAAAATTACCATTGACAATGTGGGGTTAAAAAAAAAAAAAAAAGATAAAAAGGCTAACCTACTCCGCAGATTTTTGAAAATAAAAATTTCAACGTCCACGGTTGGCGTTTTTTTCAAAATGGACAATTTGGGTTGACTGAGTCAAGTTTACGCGAAAAGCCTAACCCCACTTAATGGGTCAAGTCAAACTTTATTTTTTTTTAAAAAAAAAAAGGCTGACAGCAGCAACTTTAAATGCCTACAGGGCTCAACTGTACTTGGTATATAGAATTACAAGAACTTACTAAAAAGATTTTTTGATAATTATAAAACCATCAAATTTCATTTCTTTTTACTTTTCTTACGTTCATGATATACACGCAATAATAATGTCAATGGTAGCAGCCATATGGCCCTTTTGGCCGGGGTGGCAAGTTGTATGAACCCAAACCCCATAGAATTGAGGAAAAGAAAGCAAAGGGCTAGTGGGGCACTATTCAAGTGTGGAGAAATTTCAATGATGGTAAATGAATCGTTATCCGTGAAGCACAGAAAATACCATTGGTGAACAGGGAGAGGTTTCTACGCAAGTTACCTTAATCCTAATTACAATAGATGAAGTTAGTTAAACAGTTTATTCTAATTCTTTTTCCTTTTATCA
>JAJMRT010000251.1:22143-33136 GCA_030558065.1 Geotrichum phurueaensis | reverse complement strand
TAATAATAATAATAATAATAATAATAATAATAAATTAAAGGGTCCTGGGTGCGCAAAGTCACTCGCGGATGAACTATTTTTTTTTTCCTTATCAACCTGTTGATATTAATACATTAGTGTTATTTCTTAATTTATGCACGATATTTGCTCGCCCGTTCAACACCATTGCCCAAAACCACTCTAAATCCAACATCTGTGGAGTTAAAATTATCATCATTATCCCAACCACTCCATTTAATGATAAAATTATCATCTTTATCTTAATAACTTCTGTCAATAATAATTGGCCAAGCTATTTATTTACAGTTCGATCTTTTCCATAACTCAGTACTATACACTCCTGGATCCTAATCAAATAACAGTGTGGCGTATAAATGGCATTATTAACAATCATCTGTGTTTGATTGCTTATCCTACTACCTCAGTAGATTGGCACTCTAAATAAAATCAAGAAACTGAAATTGGACCACTTTATTTTAAACCTTAGATTCATATAATACTTAGCAAGTAGTGATTTGAAATTTAACTACTGATTTTTCTTTTTCATTGAAACTAAACTATGCCGCTTTGAAACCGAAAAAGAAATAGTATAGAATTAATTCCTTTAGCTATATAATCAGTTTTTTTTCCATCTCTCGTTTGGTTTCTGCCATTTCTTTTAGTACATTTAGTTTTCTAGATCAAATTTTTATTGTATTGCTACAATCATAAAAGAGTAGCGGTTATCAAAAGTACAAAAACATTGTTGCAAATTAGGTGATTTAGTCGGTGTTACCTGCAGGTGTAAATGAATTTGTAAAGTCGATACGATAGTTGCATAACTAATCGAATATAGTATATATATGAAAATGTCTGACGATTATGTATTTGTAAAATAACGCTTTAATTTTATTAGGGTTTTAGCTAGGGCTGGCTAATTGTGGCTTTAATTTGAAATATCAGACAACAACAACAAAAAAAATACAAGGCGGAAATCTATTTGTTTAATTTTGATCTATTATCTCGTGCTTTTCAGAATTTTATAAGATTTCGCATTGAGATTCTGCATTACATTTGTTATGAAACTGTTATGGTTTTGTTTTTGTTGTAGAACTATTGGTTAGGCATAGTAGTAACAAGATGCAGTAGTAGTTGGGGTACTGATAACCAGAACCGCTTTATGGAAAATATCTTGTCTGCCGTTTTTTATAACCATAAACAGGATTGAATTATTCCCAGGTAGAAACTCATTCTAATCTCCATTGTAAACTAAATATATTGGTGTTTTCAAGATACATATAGTAGTATTATATGTTTATTTCAAGTGCCCTATTGTATGATTATGTGCTGAGAAAACACCAGGCTTATCTGGGTCTGAAGCCATCTATAGCGCGGCTGTACCCGCAGACGCGGAAATTCGGAAAGGCCGGAATATTCCAATAAGCCGCAAAGCTATCTTCGAGGACAGAAAGAGCTCAGCGCGACAAACTCCTTCGTGAAGGGAGCTCGTTAAAGCTGGTCTCAAGCGAGCCAGGAAAAAAAAAAAAAAAAAAAAAAAAAACTTGAAGCGCACTTCTGGTTGTAAATGTCGGGTTTCCGCAAGGGCCATGTCAGTAAGCCTTGGCCCCCGAGGGGGCTGCCATATTGCTCGCATGATTCCCTGGTCTGGGACAGAATCCTCTCCAGACCCTGCAGTCAGGTTATTCTACCAAAAGCAACGATTTCCCCAAAAGTAGTAATCTGGCGAGGGATTCCAAACCCAGAACTTTTTAGAGCTTCTTTTTTTTACGTTAAGGTCCCTTACCCAGGCCTTCTATATGCTTTTTTCTTGTTCTTGTTCTTCTATCTTTTCATTTTCATCTCCATCCCAACTTTAATTTTTTTTTCCTTCTCTTTGCAATGCCTAGATCTCCATTGCTTATCGATAACAGAACCTGTTAAAAACTCTTTTTTTTTTCTCTTTCTTTATCTCATTTACTGGTATTGTACTAATTTATTACTATTGTTACTATTGGCTAGCTATAAATATTACGTTAGATCAAACGAAGAAAAAAATGACAACATATATATATATATATATATAAAATAGAGAATGAATCAAGCAAAATCTCGGACAAAGCCGATAAAGTGAAAATCCTAGAGAAAAAAGAATATCTACCCTAATTTCGAGTTTCCATTAAAATCTACCTGCATGTCCACGTTTGGGTACTCTAAAAAGCTGTATAGATAGAATTTTTTTTTCTTCTCTTATTCAAGTATATTGTGTATCCGTTTCTCGTCCATTATTTTTTTTTTTTTTTTTTTTAAAAAGACCCAAAAGCTTCTCACTCAATTACATTTCTTATAGTTCTTAATTTCCATCTAAAAACAGTGGAACTAGAAAGCCGGTCGGTTTTCAAAGCGTTTGTACACTAGCTTGTCAAACAAAATGTAAAAATTACCAAAAAAAAAAAAGAAAAAAAAAAACGGTAATCCAGTGCAATCATAACTTTTCTAAATAAAACTGGAATCACAATTAATCTTGAACCATTTGGCCCATCCTCATTGCATTGTCTGACATTAAAGTGGATAATCATACCCCTATGCTTACCAAATATTAGAGGTTGTAGTCTCCACTTATAAATTTACATATAGGCCTTTCTTTTTTTGGATTGCTTTTTTTGTACCAATTAATTGTTATGATTATACTGATCTATTAAATTCACATTAAATATTTGAACGAGCTCTTGATTCAAGTCGTGTGTCATCTAAGCAGCGAGCTTTTCGGCCTGGCCACTAAGCAGGGTGAAAACGTCAGCGCTGAGCTTGTCACGGCCCTTGAGGAAGTCAAGCTCAAGGATGAAGAGGTACTCAACAATGTCACCACCAAGCTTGGCAACAAGGTCACCAGCAGCCTTAGCACTACCACCGGTAGCAATAATGTCATCAACAATGACAACCTTCTGACCAGGCTTAATCGAGTCAGCCTGCATCTCAAAGGTGTCCTGGCCGTATTCCTTCTCGTAAACGGCGCTAACGGTCTCACCGGGGACCTTGCCCTGCTTGCGAACGGGGACAAAAGCAGCACCAAGCTGCAAAGCAAGGGTAGGGCCAAAGAGGAAACCTCTGGCATCAAGACCAACAATAACGTCGACCTTGCGCTCGCCAATGCGCAGCTTAAGACCGTCAATCAGCATCTGGAAGGCCTTGGGGTCTTGGAAAATGGGCAGGATATCCTCAAACAAAATTCCCTTGGAAGGGAAGTCGGCGTACTGGCGGAGCTTGCCACGGAGAACGGTCTGAATTTCTTGAAGGCTAGACATTATGATATTGTTTGTTTTTTTAGGGGGGGAAGTGTTTGAGTAAAAAGATGATGATGGTCAGAAGGAAGAAGAGGAAAAAAGTTGCTGCTTTGAGAAAAGATGAAAATTTTCCCGTTGGAAAAAAAAAAAAAATGACGAAGCCGCGGATGTGTCAAATCCCGGATAAGAAACCTGCAATGTGATATTCGACTTTAGCTTTTCAACATTCTACTAAGTCAGATATACGATGTCTTATCTGCTCATTAATTTTTTTTTTTCTTCTTTTTTTCCCTCTTTAGCGTAATCAAGCTTCACTGCAGGCGACATGGTCCGAGTTAACATTCTCGACACAGAAATTTCCAACTTCTTTGAAACCAAGCTCTACGACGAGGGAATCAGTGCTGTCGAGTATTATCTATTACTCAATTCACCTGATGAGATCAAAATCCCCGGTCCTGTACACATCCGGCTACTTCTCTCACTGGCAGTGCTGCCCGAGGCGCATTTGACCTCCACGGTTGGCAACGCCAGAAGCCAACAGGCGTCGCTTGCCACACGTGCTATCACCGTACTCAACTTGATGAAGGATTTGGCCAAAAACAACGACCACGTGCAGGAAGTGCTATTTGAGGCCATGAGACTGCCCGTGTCGGGCGACCGCAGCGGGCGTCGCCGGTCGCGCCGCGCTGACCCGGAGTTTACGAGCTATATCCCGTCCAGCTACCTTGCAGACTATGAAGAGAGTTTGGACATGAATAGCAATGGAAAAAGTAATCAGAACAAAAGGAAAGAAATTGACATTGATAAAAAGATAACGCCGAGAAAACGAACGAAGACGAATGAAGATGACCCCCTGATCTTTTCAGACGAAGAAAAAGAAGATGGCGAGGGAAATGAATACACGGATCAAGCACTGAGCATTGATCCCGATCAAGTACTGCTCACATGGTCAAGCCACACCAAGTCGTGGGATTTGATTGAATGGATACTGCTCTATTCAACGATGTCGACGGATTTCCACCGCAATCGGTTTCGCCAACTGCGGCCGGTGCTACTCTTCTTGTTGGACCTTTTCATCAATTTTGATCGCGGCCTGCAGACGCTTTCGGAGATGCTTTTACAGACTCCCGCGATATTGAAAGTAATCTTTTGCCATTGGACCGACAATAGATTCGAGCACCTGTGCAGCGTGTTTGAAAAGTACCTCAGCAATTTTGAGCGCCAAAGATCACTATCAGAACTGATACCTAGTGTAGAATTACCAGCGGGTAGCCCTTCAGCTGCTGCTAGGCGTGCAATAGACGAATATAATGAATTGAATTTGCTACACTCGATTGATATCCGGCTGATGCTGCTTGCACGCGTACAAGAGTGCCTGCAAACAAACCCAGGTCAGTCAGCAATGCGCAACTTTGAGAAAGAGTGTCTGCCGTATCTACAACGGCTATCATTTTCGTGCAAAAGCTCAATGGACCCAGATCCCTTGCTTTTTACCATGTGGGCCAACCGCTACCGGCTGCCGTTTGACGCCAAGCAGCCCGACGACCTCACCAATGACCTTATCTTGATCCTTTCATCGGCGCCCAAAGTTGGCAAGCGTGCACCAAGCAAGCACTTTCTCCAGGAGTACTGCCTTGCAATACAGTACTTTCTTTCATATCATTTTGAGTTTCTTGCCAGCGCAGGCGCCGAATTTTCAGGCATCTTTGCTGACGCGAACAAGCGCGGCAAAAAAGTGCGGGCCAAACTTGTTGAGGAACTTACGCTGGGTGCCGTTGAGGTCGAGGAGTGTGTGCGCATGGAAAAGACAATTCACGCCACCCTGGTGAGCTTTGCTGTGGTATAAAAAGTTTTTGTAGAGCTTTTTTTTTTTTTTTTTTTTTTGACACTGCGACTAGAGTTAATGTGCTATATGAAGTTATTTATAAATATGGTGATCCATTAAGGGGTCTCATTGTTGTCTTTTGAAAGCCATTGTCAGTGGGGTGCAAACGGGCCTTGTTTGTCAGTGAGCCTCGTTATCATAGTTGCACATTTTAATAAAGCTAGATCTGTATGCTCAGCTTCCCTTTCAAATCTCTCAATTTTATTTTTATTGAATATAATTTTTTTTTTTTTTTGTAAATTTAATTAGTGTCTCATCCGTTTTATATTCCTGATTTATCTTTTTTTTTTTTTTGTTACATCCTCTATCTATCGCTTATCATTGATACTACAGTTCGCATGCCATCTAAAGACCTGTCTAAAAGCATGCCGCCACTCTCGCTGCCCCCACTGGCGCACTCACCTAAAGTGGCGGGCCCTGTCGTTGAACTCACACCCGAGATGGCTATTGCAGCAAACCGCCGCCGGGTCAAGCAAATGGAGTCCAAAGTATCATTGCGGCGGCTTTCGGCTGGCTTTGTGGACTCGGGCCCATCGTCGTCTTCGTCGCTCTTTCATATGGAAATGGATCAGCCTCCCACACCTCACACCAACCCCCATGTTCCTTCCCCCGAGGCAATCCCAGCAGAGTCTTCCAGCAAAGAAACCGACACGGTAGAACAGTCTGTGGACTCAGTCTCGGACCCTGCACCAGCAACAAATTCTCTAACTGATTCTGCTGTAGGGCCTGTCGTTGTTTCCAAAAGTCAACAAAATGACGAAAACCAACGGGAACAAAAACTAGATCAGAGTAAGGGCAACTCTTGGTGGTTTTGGTCCTCGCCAATTGAAATCACGCCCGTGACAACGACGATAACGACTACGAGCGTGACAACGACGACTACCATGACCACGACTGTCACTCACACTACGACGACGACGACCCCTTCGGGCACGGCTAACAAAGCCCTGCAGAACATTGAGACTGGCGCAGTGGCCGACAAGCCGGAAGAGGAAGACGCGGTAGAGAACCCTGAGGAGCCCAACGGCACCCCCACCAGTGCCGCCGTCGAAGCTGCCAATATTACGACAAATTCATTCAGGTCTTGGGGTTTGGGTTGGTTCTACAGCAGTTCACAGTCGTCGTCGACTTCTCCAGAAAAACCAGCCTCGAAGCCCTGCGAGAAACTACCTTGTGCACATCCAGCAATTGAGGAGCTCTCTAACGACGACGATCAACAGCAACCAAAACGAGCATCATCATCATCTAGCATATCTTTGTCCCACCAACCCCGCAACCAGAGTGTCACAGAAGCAGAAATGGACATCAAAGCAAATGCCAGCAATGGCAAGCACCAACAGCATCTGCACCAACAGCATCAACAGCAAGATGTGCTTTCTTCCTCGGTCTCATCAGCAGCGTCAGCACGCAAAAAGTCAATCTGGAGCGGTCTTTTTTTACAAGGTAACCAGTCTTCAGAACAATTACCCCCGGCGCCATCTACCCCTACACTCAATGGCGTCGAATTTAGTGCGGCGTCAACGCACTCAGTGGACCAGACTCCAGACCAGTCTGACACGGACTCCAAAAAGCCGGCAAAGACTCTGTCATCTCAATCGCTTCCCAGCGCTGGTGGCACAAACGGAACTAGCCCTGGTGCCAATGGAACCAAGAAACGAAAAAATTCAATGGAACCATTGCGTCCCAATCTCGTCCTACCGGCATTAGAAGACAATTTTCCTATATATTCAACGACCCGGACGTTTAAAAACTCGCTAAAGAAATTCACTAGTTCGTGGTTTTCCAGCGGTAACAGCGATTCAACTAGCAACAACGTAAATGCCATTGCCGGTGACGCTAATCTTTCTACCGCGTGGGCCAACCCGGGAAACACAGGCGGCCATCATCTTTACCGCAACTCAAGCCCAAAACAAGTGTCGCGGGTGGTTGTTATTGGTGTGCATGGGTTTTTCCCCATGAAAATGCTGCGATCTCTCATCGGAGAGCCGACAGGTACGTCACTTAAGTTTGCGACCGAGGGCGCCCGCGCGTTTGAAGAATACGGCCGTAAACATGGCATGGCCATAACAATTGAAAAGATTGCACTTGAGGGCGAGGGCAAAGTATGGTCACGCGTTGACAGTTTGTATAAGCGCTTGCTTGAATACACCAAAATCATTGATGGCGCCGACTGCGTATTTTTTGCCGCTCATTCTCAGGGCACCCCGGTCGCGGCGCATTTACTAGCACGCCTGGTCGAGGACGGTCATGTTGATGGCAAAACCATTGGCATGGTCGGGATGGCGGGGATTTCCTTGGGCCCCTTCTCTGGCCTCGATCAAACCTTTATGGTACGCGCATACTCATCAATTGAAAGCGCTTCCCTTGGCGAACTCTTTCAATTCCAGGACCCAACCAGTGTCCACTCACGCAAATATGTTGAGGCATTGCGGACTATTATTGCGCATAATGCAAAAATTGTCTTTGTTGGTTCCATTAATGACCAAGTGGTGCCACTTTACTCGGCGACTTGTATGCACGTTACGCACCCCAATATTTTGCGGGCGGTTTACGTTGATGGCAGCAATGAGGTCTCGCCTGAATTTATTTCAAATCTCGTAGGCCTGGCTCTGAGGCTTAAGAATGTGGGATGCTCAGAGCACGGCCTCATCAAGGAGATTAGTGCCTCACTGGCAGGCTCGCTGCGCAGCGGCGGCCACTCGCGCATCTACGACGAACAATCAGTGTATGAATTAGCTATACGGCACCTACTCGAAACTACAGATCCGGACCCCGCGCTCCCCGTTGCTGTCGACACCGATTTCCAGGTGCCGCCGCGCACCAACCACAACCCGTACCTGCTGCCCTGGAGCTTGCATGGTATGTTCACCGAAGCCACCGCACGCACGCGGCTGCGCCCCGCGCTGCATGAGCTCATCCGCGAGTTCCGCGCCTGGGCTCCTGAGTCGAAGCCGCTAAAGGACATCAAGTACCGCCTCAGTGCGGTCCAGGCTAAACTTTAAAGCTTAGGCCGCGGTTGCGCGCTTTTAGCGGGCTGATTTGGCGGCCGCCACCACTACCACTATTCTTCGTGCCCGGCGCCGCCAGCATTGGTCCATTTAGTCTCTCATTGTTGTGAGTCGTATCGTAGTTATTTTCATAATTATCATTTCCGTTTTCATCGTTGTCATTATCATCGGCGTCCTCGTCATCATCTGGGAAAAGCCGAAGCTTGGTAGAAGTGTTAAGCTTGCGCCGCTTTTTGCGCGGGCCCGCGGGCCTTTTAGGTGATGAGGCTGCGGCCTTGGAAGCCGACACCTGTTTTGTTGCCCGTTTCGTAGACTTTGTTGTAGGTGCATCGCTGGCACTAGCTGTAGAATTATGGGAGAGATCAACCGAAGTGTCGTCATCAAAAAGTGAAACCATAAGCGATGCTTTCTTGCTGGCCTCAATGGCAGCAGGGCGGGAAGATACAGAGGGAGAGACAAAATTTTCATTCTCAGTGGCACTGGGGGCTCTAGTCTTGCGCGAGAGAAAGGGCGTGGTTGAAAATGACTGCACTGGCGCTGCCTTGGTACTCTTCTCCGCCACCGCTGCGGCTGCCGCTGTGGATTTAGCAGCGTGTCTTGCTGGGGGCTGGAAGCGAGTTGGCGGCGGCGGCGTTTCCAGCAAAGTAGTCCGTGCTACGGTGCGTTTCCGGCGCTTTGGACCATCCTGTACTACTCCCGCGGAGGAATTGACCGCTGTAGTAGTCTTTTTCTGTGCTCTAGCCCTTTTCACGGGCTCAGCTGGTGCGTCGGTTTCCTTTGCAGCGGCGACAGCGGCAGCCTTTGCTTTGAACTTTTTAACTTCCGCCGTGAGCCGGTGCAGCTCGGCGGCCTGCTCACGCACTGTCGCATCGCGAGCCGCAACTTCTTCCTTCGCCGTGTCGAGATCCCGACGTAGCTGTGCAATGGTTTCGGCATCTTTGGCATTGGCAGTAGCAGCTGATTTCGTCGTTGTTGTCGCGGCTAAGGCAAGGTCAGCCTTTTGCTGGGCAAGGTCGCGTTTATGCGCAAGTAGCTCGGCCCGTCTGTGCTCTGCCGTCTTGTCGCGCGTCTCAAAGGCAAGTTGCGTGGAGCGGGCAAGCAGATCGTTGATCACAGCATCAGCCTGCCGCAGCTGCCCGTAAAATACAGAAGATTTCGTTTTCACTGAAACCGTTGAATTAGCCTTCGCAGGCACTGCCGGCCCTGACTCTAACGTTAATACTGATTTGGATTTACCCATGGCCTTCTTAGCAGTCGTTGTGATCGTGCTATTAGCCTTTTTTGTCGCTGTTTTCTTCGTGCCTGGTTTCGCGTCTGCCTTAACATTGTGGTGTGTATTAATCTTGTCTTTCAGCACGGCTGGGCCAAATATATCGTCGTCCCCATGCTCGGGATCGTGTTCGCGGTAACTAATTTTAGCGGTCTGAGGCTGTTGATCACACCAAATCTCCGTTAGCAGAATAATAATAATAATAATAATAATAATAATAATAATTATTATAAAAAAGCGATTCAATTAACGCGTCCGTCAATAAAGATCAAAGCGGTGTACTTACTCGCCTCCTGGACATAGTATCGATGTGAGATTTCGTGCTTGTTTTATTAAAAACCGTTAATGAAGTTTTCTTGTTCAAGAAAAAAAAAAAAAAATAAAACAACAGTGTCGTCGCGTTTCAAAAGTTTTCGAAAATGTAAAAAAAAAATTTAAAACAACTAAAACCTGAAGGACATTTAAAAACAGCTAAAAAAAAAAAAAAAAAAGGAAAAGTAAATAAATAACAATAGAACCAAAATAAAAACAGAGGTTATAGAAATGAAAAATAAAAATACCAAGAGAAAAAGATTGTTACCCCTGTTTGTTCTACCTTTAGAGTCGTGTCAGATCCAATGCTTCAAGCTATATGTAGATAGATAATCAGTTTATTGTCCTTACGTATATTAAATAGTTAGCAATAAGATTACACAACAAAATGACATAGAAAGGAAAGATAGATCTCAAAAAGCATTCATCTCTATGATGCTAGCAAAGTAAGCTGTGTCAGCGCGTGTTTTAAGCTCAACCGTTCATTGACCACCATAAAAACATACGTTTCACAGAAATTCGTTTTAACCAGCATTTACCTTAACTGCCACACCCCTTCGCCAGGGAATTCTTGTTCCTTACTGTCAACTAGCAAGAAATAACCCTTGCCCATTGATTGTTTGATTAATTGTTGTTGTCCGGTCAACCGGCATATTATGCAATATTTTTTATGAAAGGGATCACTACCGTGTGATATTTATATAGACAGTGTCTCATAACCGTGAAGACCGATGTTCTTTTAATTTCCGTTTCGTAAGCTTTCGCTTTTATTGTCATGTACACCTAACCATTGCCCGGATTGCTGAGAATTCTCGTCCATATACTAGTTCGTCAGTACCAGACCTCCTAATAAAAGTCTTTTTCAAGTTAAAAACGTCGGAGAGTGATAGTCCACAATGGGTTTGTAAGAACTCCTAAGAAAAAGTCCTAACAGCGGTGTGATTTTTGAGAGGCATTCACCTCTCGAAATTTAAAAACCAACAATAAATTGTGGCTCTGGATTGGTAATACTCATGCATTTTCTGTCATCTTCAGTGTTCAACAAACTACCTCATTACGCAAGGATTACCCGGAGTAGAGAGTTACGTAATCTGTTGAAAAATTTTCACCATCTTCAAGCACCCTCCGGAGGGTGGTGAAGTCCTGTTTCCAGGATTCGGATCTGTCGTTTCGGATCACCTTTGTCGCTAAATTTTGGACAAGCTCGTTGAGCCGTCTACCATTCAGGCTTTAGGTATGCCATGTTATAAAATTGTCG
>JAJMRT010000251.1:0-22043 GCA_030558065.1 Geotrichum phurueaensis | reverse complement strand
TATCTCTTCAACAGAAAAGATGAAAGCATCAAGGGATTCTCAGAATGAGGCTGGTAATGCTCATTCGCAGCCGTATCAGTAGTCGTCCTTTTGGATCAATGGTGCTTTTAACGTCATCCCAGGACATCTGCCGTATCATGTATCGTCCTTTTAGATAAATGATGAGTTTATCGTCATCCAAAGACGGGGTGCTTTTAACGTCATCCCAGGACGCTGGAAGCGTTGCGCACGGTAAACTAGCAAACACAATAATTTTCCCCACTTGCTTGCTATTGGTGTTTGAAAGTATCTTTTTCAGAAAATGGGAGTTTGGCCGAGTGGTCTAAGGCGCTAGCTTCAGGTGCTAGTCTCGAAAGAGGCGTGGGTTCGAACCCCACAGCTCTCATTTTTTTTTCAAACATAATGTCTGGTTTGTAGGCGAAACGCTCAACTTGCAAATCAAAAAATAAATAAAGAATAAGTTAAGTTAATTGAAAAAAAAAAAAAAAAAATTTCAAATTAATATTTATTTCAAAAATAAATAAAAAAAGACGACAAATATAGATCTATAGAAAATAACCATTCCCCCAAGAAAAATAAGAAAATACATGTAATAACAAAAGAAAAAACAAAAAAAAAAAAAAAAAAAAAAAAAAAAAAAAAAAAAAAAAAAAAAAAAAAAAAAAAAAAAAAAAAAAAAAAAAAAAAAAAAAAAAAAAAAAAAAAAAACACGGAATTACCAATAAATAAATAGTTTGCATTTTTTTAGAATGGCTCAGCCCTCTTCCTCCCATGGACGCTAGGTTAGGTACACTCCCAGCCGCCGTAGACACACCAGGTATGACCGTCGTCAGCGAGAACCAAGCCGCGCCAATTGCCGCGCTCGGAAATCTTGATAGCGCCTTCAAACAATCCCTTGTTGGTCGAGTCAAGGTTGCGCAACTTAATGATCTTGCCACTAGGAGCCTGTAGTGCCATCTTCATCTTGTGACTAGGGGCGGCGCCATTGGCCGTGCGCCGCGTGATTGAGTGTTGGCGCACCGTGAAGGGGTAGGTGCGGCCGTACGCGAGGTCGCGGCACTGCGGCTCGCGGATGTAAATGTCCTGATCGCGGGCGCCTGGAGTCGGGTAGCGCGTGGCAAAGTTCAGTGGTGGGTTTTCGCCAGCTTGCACAATAGGCATGGAGTAGGCAAGAGCAAACGTTGTGTGGCTAATGGACTTGATGGCGCCGCGCCGCTCGACGTAAATGTTGAGCGCACCCTGTGTGTGGGGTGGAGGGAGCAATGCTTTAACGCGGTAAAACCGTTCATTGTCTTCCCAAAATGGCTGTACCAGCGCCGGATGGCGCACACGGTCCTCGACGTCAGTGGAGAGTCGTGCTGCTGCCCCAGCGGGGAACGTGCCGGTAACAACCTCGGCGTAGAGCTCTACCTCAGGTAGGACAGCAAGAGTAAGCTCTGCAATATCCAAGTCCTTGAGACGCGTCAGCGACGTGCTAAAGTCCTTGAGCGTGAGATTGTACTTGAAGGCAAGAGGTCCGGCTAGGGGTAGCGCGTTAAGAACCTCATGCGGCAAGTTAGGCACAATGTGCTCGTGAGTGACACTGTAGGGCACATGAGTAAACACAAGCTCGCACGGGCGTGTGAGGAAGTAAAAGTACTCTGGTTTGCGCTGGTCGCACACGGTGTATGTATCACGCGTTGGAAATGTCGGGCTGGCAAGACTGGCATCGACCATACGCCATAAACCATCAACTAACACTGCGTTCCAGTAGTGATTTGGGCGCGGAATGCCGCTATTGTGCCACACTTCACCAGGACCCTTAAGATAACCAGGAATCACTTCACAGGAAATTTTTAGTGTATCACAAATTGCTTGGAAAATGTAGGCAACCTCAAGAGAGTTTGCGCGGCGGCTTTGCATCACCCGTGATAGTGAGCCGACTCCTTCCTCGTAATCTTCATCAACAATAAGTGACTCCCACTTAAGCTTGGTTGAACAAAAGTTGAAAGCAGCGCGAAGCTGGTCAATTGGGTCTGAGTATTTGTTGAGCATGTGCACACGGGCAAGCTCGTGGGGTGTTAAGTATGGCCATGAGTTAATGTTAAGAATAGCATTGTCAACAATAGTGAAATCACGTTTAGATAGGTGCTGCAACTGTTTGTCGTTCCAGGTATAGCTGCCGTCATATGTCTCATTGCCGCCAATCCGCGATAATTGCTCAATGGGCTCGATAGATTGAAGTCCATCGACTTGATCGCGAGATCGACGCTGGCGCTTTTCGTGGCCGCTTAATGAATTGGTGCGGTAGGCGTTCTGATGGAAAGACATCCACCCGGAGGTTTCATTATAGTTATCATTTGGGTAATTGTCCAAAGACGACTTGGCGCGCGAATTTGACACACGCGACACCTTTTTGAGGGTTTCACGAATCGACAAACTAGATAACGGCCGCGAAGCAGTGCTCATAAACGACTTGGTGGACTTACGCGGGCGTAAACGGCCCTTTTCAGGGCTCGCTGACGATGTACGCGCAGGGCTAGTATTGGAGTTTGGGGAAAAGAACTTTTTCAAAAACCCAGAGGATTTTTTTAACGTGAGCGATCCCGTTGATTTTTGTAGATTTGCATTAGAGTTCATGCCCGGTAAATTCACCGGCTTTTCGTAAAAGCTTTCGTTGTCAATACTGCCATTATGGAGGTGATCCTTGTAGTAGCCAGTTTTCCCCCGACCGCGTATGCTACTACCGGAGTTTATGCTAAAGTTACTGCGGATGGACGGCGAGGCAATATCACTAATTGACGAGAGGGAAGTAGCGACAGAAGACATGGTGCGGAATGTGTCCTGGCGCGAGACGGTTGATTCGTTGTTGCTGCTAGACGTACTGGCGTTGAGCGAGTTACCACCATTGTATCGTGTATATGACCCGTTGCGCGACGGAGAAGTGCTGAAAGAGTTTGCATCAAAGGGTGTATCATCATCGTGAGGTTGTAGGGATATCCCGCTAAAGTCGCTAGAGCGATGGGGAAATTGGCTTCTTGACTTTTTCGTCGGCGAGCTGCTGAGAGCACGAATTGGGCTCTGAAGAGTACTCCAACGCTGTGATGGAGTTTTTCGGGGCGAGCTGGAAAAGGACATTGGAGTGCGCAGCCCCGAGTTTGACGGGGTGTCTTCGAGCATAGACTTGACGGGTGACTGGTTGGGAGTTCGCAGTTGCATAATGTCCAAGCTGGTAAGAACGTCGTCCATAGCATTTCGCAAAGGCGAGGGGGTACGTTGGGAGGCTCTGTTGGGTTCTGGAGAACTGACAATGTTTACATTATGAGGAGGCGGCACGGGTGGAGGGCCTACTGGTTCAATGTCATCAAAGTCTTCAATACAAGAGCGCCGGCTCATTGTGCCGCGCCGGCTTAAAGAGCTGTGTAGATTTCTATTTAATTGTTGCTGCTGTTCGTCGGCTCGTAGCGTAGACATTGACTCGTTGTACTGAGAATACATGTCACTTCTGTTGACTTTCCGGGAAGCTGTTGTGTAGCTGCTTTGGATAGACATCCGGGAAGGCGCCCGGTCGTACACATCGGAGCTATCTTGTGACGTAAAAGAGCCGTGACGGCTGTGGGGATGTTCTGAAATGTTGAGGTCGGCAACAGACCGCGCAGCGGATTGCACGTATTCAGATGAGTCTTTAGGATTTCTATATGGTTGTTAGCAGGAGATTAACGGGGGTAAAGAGTGGTTTTAAAACATACACAAAATCGACAAAGTTACAGGGAAAGGAACCAACCACCTTATTGCGTTTTAACTTGCCTGTCCACCAGTTGCCGTCGCCAGTATTGAACACTTGGATAAGATCGCCCTCGACGAAACCGAGATCCTCTGTGGAGGGGAGAGAAGTTAGTATGAGATCTGGTACGGGGAACAAAGTTAAGGGAAGTCTCTAATTATTAACTCACTTTTTTCTTCGCCAGGCCAGGAGTAGATGGCCTTGACCCAGCAAGGGAGCACAGCGGGAAGAGCCTTCGACATGATTATTGAAGACGAAGAAGGGGTGAGGATAAAGGGATGAAGGAAAAAAAGATATAGTAGACGATATATGTAAATAAAAAAAAAAAATAAAAAAAGTAAAAGAAAAAGAGAAAATGAAGAGAATAATGAAAGAATAAAAGGAAAAAAGCAGGAAATAATTAAATTGTGCAGTTGGTATATTTTATTTCATTTTTCTTTTTTTTCTTTTTTCAAAAAAGAAAAATAATAACAATAAAATAAAATTATTAGAGTATTATTATTTATGTTTTACTGTTGTTGTTTATTTTTGGTTTATTTTGGGTTAGTTTAGTATTTTAACATATACATAAATGTTATGTCTCAAGTTCTAAATGCTAAAAACAACATGATGGTGAACAAAGTTGGCTTGTTTCCATGGCAACTTGTTAGCCGCACTATTTATATAGTTCCATAAATAGAAAAGGTCTTGTTTTAAGTTTCAAGTACTAAACCTTTTTAATTACCAGCCACTCCCTGAACTTTTCCTGACAGCTCAACGGGGGGGGTGCAGCAAATTGGCAAATGAGATAATCAAAGTATGTTGGACCTCACGAGTCTTATAAAATTATATCTGCAATGTAAATCAGCAAATTTTATTATTTTAAATAATTTATTTTAATTATTTAATTTTAGTTATTTTTATTAATCTTTTTATTAATTTCTATTTTCTTATTGTTGAGCGAAATACTGAAACCTCTTAAAGTTACCTCCGTTTAGCGTATAAAAATAAGATGGCGGGAAGCTGCTGCGTAAAAAGTGACCCAAGTCACAAAGACGCCACCAACACGAAAAAAAAAAAAATAATAAACAAAATGACAACAACAACAACATCATCAACATATGATCTTCGTTGATATTACTCGTAACTATAGAAAGGAGAAACTCTCGTGACTCCGCTGAGACTTGATTCACTTTGCCAACATAGTGAGCACAAGTGTATATATATTGTCTTGTTGTGCAGGTCATTGCGCTGCTGTGCACCTGCGATGAAAGTCACACATAGGCAAATAATAATAATAATAATAATAATAATAATAATAATAATAATAATAATAATAAAAGCTTATACCAAGTTGACTTTGCACATTAAAGACACTTTGAAATTTGGAATGGTGAAACATTGTTGTGATTGTTATTACATTATGAAAAAAATGTGAAAATATCCAAAAATATATATATTTCGTATAATTATTATTACTATTATTATTATTATTTGTAATTTATCAATGTAGTTAGCTACCTATATCGACCCCATGTGAGTACCTAGCATAATCTCCATCATTTGACAGATCCAAGCCTCTGCACCCACATTAAAATAGGTTAATATTAACGTCCACTTGAACATGATTAACGCTCGATAGAAATGGATAAATTTGTGCCTGATGAATTGAATTGACACATCCGATCGCAGGGTTTTCCCTAGTGACTAGCGCAGTTTTCTGTTTTTGATGGCCCTATCTCCTAAAGCAATCAAGCAATCGATGATCAGAAAAACCCTCTTTGTGAAACTGCTTTAAGCCAGCTCTGCTTGGATTAGTACTTTGTTTTTATTTCAAGTCTAGTTTGTGTTGGCTCTTAGGATATAAACAAAGTGATACCCGCCTACCAAATTCATTTTTTAATAACCATCTAATATCTTAGGTAAAAAAGTAAAAATTAAAGTCATTAACAAGGTGTGTCTTTTGTTTTCTTCAAGTCCACACCTTTTGAGCTTTTTTTTTTATGGGCCCTCTTCCTTTGTTTCTATCCCTTTTATCATCACCATTGTCTTTGCCACTGAAGTTGACAATTTTGTCCTGGGGATAATGGCGAGGCTGAACTGCACGTGATCACAGTGGAGTAGTACGGCAGGTGAAAATGTTTTGCAGTTTGCACTGTTCACTCAAAGAAAAGTCGAAAAAAAAAAAATTCAGAAATTCAACAAGGTCAGGAACACTAATGTCTGTTCAATTAACAATAATATGATGCAGTGTAGCTGGATGATCAGAAGGTATGTCTAACAATTGAATCACACTGGATAATTCATAAGACTTCAGCGAAATGCCCCTGGTGCCTTCTGGGTGCACCTATATGCTAAGCGAGACTTCAACGGTGCCACCAGTTCTTCTGCAACCCTTGTGAAAAACTAAATGTCTACAAGCATAAACCAGACGATTCATCGTGAATAATAATAATAATCATAATACTAATAGTAATAATAATAGTAATAATAATAACAGTGATGATACGAAAAAGAAGATGCAGTCTCACAGTTAAAGCTAAGATCTCGATCAAAAAACTTGTTTTTGTCGTGACTTGCAAGACTCCGACTTAAAATAATAAGAAAAAACAGTCCAACCTCCTTTATACTCACTGCGCAGTGCAACTTGGTACTACATTACAATAATAGGCACATCAACAACAACCTTCCCCAGGTCTATCACCATTTTGTCCTATCTTTTTTTTTTCTTTCAAAAAACGGTTCTTACTTGATCTATTTCTTCTTTTTATTCTTTTCTTCTCTTCTTCTGTAAATTTCTGGTTTACTCATTTGACTATTAGAAGCTCTTGTTCAATTGCAATTGCAGACTATCCGGCTCTGTTTTTTACTTCAATCTTGACTTTTGGGTCACCCATTCTCCTCCTCATTGCTTGCTCGTGGCGATATTTCCTTTTGCTACAGTGCCTAATTGTAAAATTTGCGTCTTATCCGATTGTTGGCCAATTACCAATCATCAAACAATTTAAACAAACATCTTTAAGCCATGCCTCCCAACTCGCCCCGCGTTGTACTCTTTGAAGAGGACTTGTATACTGGCCCCCGCCATGGTCTCAAACCTAGCGGGTCACATCACCAGCTCGGCCACAAAAAGTCCCTCACCAACCTCTACGCTGAGACAAACCGGCCCGCCACGCCCGCGGTTTCGGCGTTTGGGACTAAACCCCTGCCATACCCGTCGCCGGCAAAAAAGGCTATTGCCCTGCCAGCTCCGGGGCTTAATGCCGTGGCCAACTACGGCTATAAGCTGCAGCCACAGCCGTCGCCAAACATCGGTGTGCCGCCAACAAGTCCAGCGGTACATTTCCACTCAGATGTCGGCAAGGGCGGTAAAAAGAAAACCCATAAGAAACAAAAATCGAGTATCCATATTCCAATACAGGCCGCGCCGCCCTATACTAGCCAGTCGCTACCAGGCCTACAGTACCAACACCATTACTACCACCAGCAACAGCTTCCGCAGGCCTATTCAGGAGCCTTCTACAAGAGCCCGGCAAGTACGGCCATGCCGGCGCCTTATGCTACACTCCCATCGACCAATTACCAACTGCCACATCAGAAAGTTTCGTTCCACCCATCAATGATGCACTCGCAGCATTCTAATCATGGTCTTGGAGGAATTGGTATCTCTCCTTATTTTCAAGCTGCGCCGCCCATTTCATCGCAACTCGCTCTGCTCAACCAAAAGATTATTGACATTACCAACGGCTACACCAAAAAGAAAAACAAAAAACAAGCAAAACAGCTGCCCCCGGGATATAAGTTTAACTCTGATGCCTTTGCTACTCCCTTTGACAATGCGCGGATGCTAAACTGCCTGCAAATTGTCACGCATCAGCTCGACGAAAAAGCGGAAATTACTGAGTATCTCCTTTTACGCCCCTTTGCCCACGACTACGTCTCTAATACCGGTACCCGCCTTGCCGTCGAGTACGACGAAAAAAAGGAAACCTACGTCATTGTTGCCACGGAGAAAATAGACCCTATGGAGGAAAAGGACTATGTAGGCGTGCGTACCGTTGGCGTTGTCACCAACGATGACTTGTTTTATACAATCCTCGAGTTTATCCCCCTGCCGATTAATGGTGGCCGCGACACGCGCCCGAAAAAGGGAGAGCGGCCCGTGCCGCTGGAAACTTTCCGCGGTTGGAGCTCGCTCGTCATCATGGAGGCACGTAAGCGCAAGGTTTTGTCTATGCTAGAATAGAAAGAGAGAAAAAAAATAACCTTTTGTGCAGTAAAGATATATCATGATCTATTAAGTTAGGCTGATAGTGTGGCATTAAATATGATGTTCTCAGTAAATAATGATTGTAATAATAATGATAAAAATATATATATTTTTTGACACTAATAACCGTCATCAGTTGGAGCCAGAGCTGCCCAAAACGTTGCCTTGGCCCTGGAAGGGGTTGGTGGGCTTTTTGGGCGATGTCGTCGCCGGGGCAGCAGCGGCGCCGCTACTACCCGAGGCCCCCACGACATGCAGCGGGAGGGCCTGGAACTCGCCCTTGCGGATCTCAATGGCATCAATCTCCTTGATATAGTAAAACTGCGCGGGGATCAACTTGATTAAAAAATCAATTTTCTTTTCAATCCATAAAATAACCTTACCCGGCGGCTCAACCATGAATTTAAGCTTGCCCATGGCCAACAAAAACCCAAAAACAAGGCCCAGTAAGTGGCCTAAAAAACTCGATCCTGGCAAGATTATAGCAGTTACAATCAGCACAATGAAAGGCTTAGTCCACGTGGGGATCTTGAAGTTGCCGGTGATGGAGGTCGTGGGCATGGCCGACTGCTCTAAAAAGGTGAAGTAGCCCATGAACGAAAATACCCAGGCACTTGAGCCAAGCACCGAGGCTTCGGGAAAAAAAACCAAACTGATAAGCGCGTAAACCAACCCTGTCAATGTTGCCAAAACATTAAGCACAACGCCAGTACGCACAGTGCCATTTTGCGCCTCAAAGCTACCCAACAGCGGCACAAAGGCCCAAAGGTTGAGGCCTAAATGCAGCAGGTTTAAGTGCAGCATCGGGTACCACGTAAGCCGGTTAAGCTCGATCTTGGTGAAAAGTTGAGAGTTAAGCGCCAACGATTCGTTTAGCGTAGGAAAGGCAACGCTGGCAAAAAAGAGTATGGTCATGAAGATCGCTAATCCCGACGTTAGTGCTGGTGGCACTGTCTTGAACACGTTAAAAAGTGAGTCAAGCGGGTTGCGGTTAGACACGGACGACATTGCACGAGAATCAATTCTATAGGGGTTCAAGTCGTGGTGGTTGCGGCAGGCTCGTTGTTATCCTTGTTGGGCGTTGGGTTGATGATCTGATCAGTAAAAGTTTTTTTTTTTTTTTTTCGGGCACACGATTATTGATTTCCAAAAAAAAAAAAAAAAAAATAGTAATAATTATTATTATTATAATAATACAAATAACAATAATAGGGATAATAAAGAATGCGCCATGATAGTATGCAAAAATTTTAAGGGGAAAAAAAAAAAAAAATAAATAAAAATAAAAAATGGAGCCTCCAAGTTAATCAACTCTAGTGAAAAAGCCCAGCGATTATTGCCTTAGCTGGCAAGGATACCACAGCGCTGGTACCTCCTACAGTGGCCAGGTCGGGACATTTTTTTGAGCTCATTTAAAAAAAAAAAAAAAAAAGCCAGGTTATATATATATATTTTGGTGTTTTTTTTTTTTTTTCATTTACATATACAAATTATCTCTCATTAATACACTATATTTACATTGTGGTTTTTGGGTCCTGTCAAAAAAAATCAAACATCTATTTGGCAGCGCCACCGGTGGCAGCGGCAGCAGCGGCTCTCTCGGCCTCCTTTTGCTGTTGCAGGGCAGCAATTTCCTCGGGCTTAGGAAGACCTTCAGTAACCAACTTGTTAAGAGTGAACTTTTGATCGTTAAGGATCTCCTGTTCGCGGGCTTTTTCCTCAGCCAGCATCTTTTCACCATTCTCCTGAATGAACTTTTGGTAAGCTTCATAACCCTTTTGACCCTCCTGGCGGATGTAGTCCTGGGGCATCATGGGAGTAGGAGGCACGGGGGGCTTGACACCGAGGAAAGCAGACGCCCAGTTGTTGGCGTTTTGCGAGTGCTCCTTGTGCCACTGCTCTTCAAACTTCTTACGCGCAATGGCCTCACGTTTGGTGTACTCATCGGGAATATTGGTGCCCTCAAATGACTTGAGAATAGGTCTAACGTCTTTGATGGGCTGGGTGGCAAGCCACTCCAAAAAGGGAATGAGCTTGACAAGGTCCTTATCGGTGGGATTGCCCTCCCATGGCTGCAAGGGAATGGCATTTTCAGGCTGCATATCAAACGACTCGGGCTTGCAGTCAATAAGAATAACCTTGCCAATGTCTCTGTTCATCTTGGAAAGATCCTTGATGACCTTGCCGTCCTTGTATCTGGTGGCCTCTCTGTAGAGAGCGTGCGAAATGGAACTTCTGTAGGGATCAAGCTTAGCAACAATCTTCTCAGAGTGGACCATGTAGTTGGAGGAGAAAATGACAATCTCGTAGTACTGAGCCAGGTAACCGAGGAAGTAATCCAAGCCAGGGCGCTTAGCAGTTCTCCAGCCGTGCTGGCGACTCCACTCGCTATGAATCAGAACGTCGTCAAGGCCAACAACAAGAGTAAAAGGTCTGCCGTAAGGTTCCGGCAGAGGGTCAGGAAGCAGCTCATCAAAAACGGGCTCGTTAAAGTAGCCAAAGATATCGCCAATACGGGCATTCAATCTCGCCCAGCTATCGCTAGGAGAAAGGCCATTGTTAATGTCCTTATGAGCCTTCTGCTCCTCATCATCAAAGTCTCTAGCGAGGTAGACGGCGCCACCAACCAAGAAACCAAGAGTAGCAATGTAAAAGTAGTTGCTGTGCTTCTCGCGCTTAATGTCGGTAGTGGTCTTGTCGGAGGACTTTCTGGCAGTACCCTTCCAGCGCTCTCTTTGTTCCTCGGTAGTTTTGCCCTCGTTAGCCTGTGCAGTCTCACCGGCACCAGCAGTCTTGGTCTTGCCATCAAGATCGGAGGGGTCAATACCAGCCTTCGCCAGCAGGTCGTCATCTAGCAGAGAACCCTTCTTCTCGCTAGAGTAGAGGCGTGTAGCTCCAATCTTCGATAAAAGAGACATTTGAGTGTTATTAGTGCTGCGAGTGGAAGCCATGACTCTCTGGCGGCTGGTGGCAGCCAGAGAGGTCTTTGATAGACGCATAAAGGATCTCATAATAGTGTCGGTGGTCTAATATGCTGATGGGAGAGGGAAAAGAAAATTGGTTTGACGGTAGTGAAAAATAGACGAATAAAAAAAATAAAAATAAAAAAAACTAGATTTGTGGGCGGTTACCCTGTCGTGTGCTCACTCACCCACCAGAGCAAATTCCGAACCCGCTGTCGTGGGGTAGCGCACACTGTATTTTAGCGGGTGAAAAAAAAAAAATGAAAAAAAGAATGAAAAAAAAAGTTGCCCGCCCACAGACAGGTCCAGCGGGCAAAGAAAAAAAAAAACGAAGCAGTAAGTATCTACGTGACGATAAGAAACTAGCGTGTGCCTGTAATACTGCTACGTCAGCCTTACTCGTCATTAAACTAGCATGACGACCCTCGAGGACGCCATCAGAACAAAATCAAAATGTCTTTCTTTTTTTTTTAATCATAATTTTACAGGCTATACTCTTCAGTTTAATGCCAACTTTCGTTTTTGTCTCTACTATCGTTTTTCTGGTTCTTTAATTTTCTTTTAACTTTGAATTTAAACACAACACTTTGTCATGCCTAGTTTGTTTGTTTTCATTTATCTTTTTCCTTTAATTTATTAGAACAAAGTCTCTCTAGATCCACGCCATCTTTGATCGCCAGCCTCTTCTCTAGGACACTCAAATGAGATTTGGTTTTTTGAAGTAACTTGCAACTTGAGATAAAAAAAAATAAAAAAAAGTACTGTCTGATTTTTTTTTTTTCCTGGCCTTTCTCTTCTATCGATTTTTATTTCCCTTGTCTCTGTTATTCCATTTTCTGCTGGCTATTTCTACCCGCACCCAACCACACTTGACTGTCCACCGACATGGATTTCCTACGCAAACGGTCAGGAAACCTGCCTGTGCTACAGCACGCCTACGAAGAATGCTATCAGTCGTCGCTGCGTGCGATCCTGCTAGAGGCACGCAACAACCGCGACGACGCGCTGCGTGCGTGGAGAACCACAAAGAGAATCGTCTCGTTACAGCTCAGCATGATCACAGAGGCACCCAGAACAGAACAGGAAACCGCCATTATGTCCAACATTCTGGATATCGAAAGACAATGTTATGATAGAATTGCATTTTTAGAACGCGGTGGACCTGATACCAATCCGTACTCATCATATCCGCTCTACTCCGCCGAGGATGAAAACCCCTACGAACCCTCAAAGGACACGACCAGTAACATTAGTAACTTGAGCAGTACTAGCAGAAGCTACGTCAAAAAAAATGATAGTTACTATTCTCAGAACACAAACGCTGGTCATAATAACGGGTACAGTAACAGTTATGGCAGTGCTGGTTACGGTACCAGCAACATGAACTCCTCGCCTTCGACTGTGAACGTCGACTCGAGCGTGGGCTATACGTCACCGTCATCATATAAGCAGCAGAGTCCTCCTAGACAAGCAAACCCGTCATACAGCAAGCAGAGTCCTCCTAGACAAGTGAAACCGTCATACAAGCAGCACAGTCCTCCTAGACAAGCAAAACCGTCATACAGGCAGCAGAGTCCTCCTAAACAAGCAAAAACGCCGCCTCCTCTGCCACCCAAGGTATCGCTAGACCTCTCGCCAACGCTTATTACCAACTCTCTTCTCGATCTGAATTTTTCAGCCCCAGCCTCATCATCTTATCATAGTTCCACGAGTCCACCTGCACCTCCTCTGCATCGATCAGAGTATGAAAGTTTTTTTGATCCAAACTCCCGAACTACCCTCAGTAATGTATCGGGCCTCAGGTCCAAGCCAGCGGTGTCGTCGCCAAAGCGGCCTTCTGTTGTTCGCCGTAAAGTTAGTAACCCGCTGGAGAGCGATACCGGCGGGCCTAATGATCTGCCTCCTCCATCATCAGAGTTGAGGTTTGAAGGACATGAATCATCAACTAGCACGCATGTTCCTTCTTACCAACCAGTGGTGTCACAACCCGATAGATTTGGCAGTGCCGAGTCTCCAAAATTCTTTTCTCCTGTTCCGCAAAGTGTAGTGCAATCGCCGCCAAGGGCACCTTTGCCAGTACCATCAGTGGCTGAGTCGCCTACCGAAAAAAAATATCAGCCTCCACCATTGATTATTCCTGCTACTGTCAATTCATCTCCCCAACTCCCAATTACTTCGTCTGCCTTTGAGAATAATGCTGCTGCTAATAGAAAGATTTCTTCAATGTCTGCTCTTGCATCTGACACTCGTACATCTTCCATGAAATCATCTGGGTCAGCTAAAAATGTTAGCCTACCACCCTCACCTCCCTCACCTGTTCAAACTGCTCCGCGAACAATGCTTCTTACGCTTCGGTCCGGTACTAAAGGCAAAAAGGTCAAAGAGGAGAGAAAGGTCACGCCTGTGCCTGTGGTGCCTGTGCATTTGGGATCAAAGAAGACTGAAAAAACGGCTATTGATCCAAAAAGCGCTATTGCGGCGGCTCAGATCATGACCCATTCATCTAAAAAACTGGCACCTCGACCTTCAAAATCATCTGCGGAAAACACCACTATTACCAAGCCAAAAGCGGCTAGCGCTACCAAGCCGAGTAGCCATATCCATGCGCCAAAGCCAAAGCCGGCCAGCAAGTTGGTGACGCCGGTAAGTTCTATCACCAGGCCCTCATCTACACCACTCAAGACTTCTACTAAGAAGCCAGCGACTTTAACGTCAAAGACTACTTTATCCAAGGCAGCAACTAGGCCTGTAACCAGATCGGTCAGTCCTATGAAGTCAACATTGACTCGCTCAGAAAGCCCCGTGAAACCTACACGAAGCCCTATTCCCGGAAAGCAGCCAGCAGCTAGAACTGCTAGTCCTGCTGCAAAGCCCCCAGTAAAGACTACGGCTAGACCGACAGTCAAGTACACAGTAGTCAAATCTACTGCTGCAAATAGTAAGCCAGCAACTGCCACGACGAAACCAGTCAGGGCAACCACACGACCTAAACCAAAACCTGCTAGTCAGGTAGTGCCGGTCGCCAAAAAAGTCACACCCGAACCACAAAAGGAACCTGAGCTGGATGAGAATGACAAGTGGATGAAGGAAGCGCGGGCCAAGGTTGATGGCGTTAAGGGCATTGATGCTAATGCAGCAGAACAGATTTTCAATGACGTTGTGGTCAAGGGTGATCCCGTAGTATGGGATGACATTGCTGGACTTGAGCAGGCCAAGACATCACTAAAGGAAACAGTTGTGTATCCATTTTTGCGCCCTGACTTGTTTAGCGGTTTACGTGAGCCGGCCCAGGGTATGCTTTTATTTGGCCCGCCCGGTACCGGTAAAACTATGCTGGCGCGGGCCGTGGCTACAGAGTCGCAGTCAACGTTTTTCTCCATTTCGGCCTCATCGCTGACATCCAAGTTTTTGGGCGAGTCGGAAAAACTTGTGCGGGCCTTGTTTTTAATGGCGCGGGCACTTGCGCCCTCCATTATTTTTGTAGACGAGATTGATTCTTTACTATCAGCACGGTCAGAAAACGGCGAGCACGAGACCTCGCGGCGCATTAAAACCGAGTTTCTTGTGCAGTGGAGCGCGCTGCAGCATGCTGCCGCGGGCAAGGAACATGAAGACGTGACGCGGGTTTTAGTGCTTGCTGCTACTAACTTGCCATGGGTCATTGACGAGGCAGCGCGCCGGCGGTTTGTGCGGCGGCAGTATATCCCGCTGCCGGAGCCCGAGACGCGCAAACATCATTTACAAAAGCTGCTCAATGCGCAAAAACACGATATTTCCCCCGAGCAGTTTGATAATCTTGTTGCCATGACCGATGGCTACAGTGGCTCGGATATGACGGCGCTGGCTAAGGACGCGGCTATGGGTCCGCTGCGGTCGCTCGGCGAGGCTTTGCTTACGACGCCGCGCGATAAGATCCGGCCCATTGGGTTTGAGGATTTTGTTGCGTCAATGAAGACCATTCGTCCTAGTGTATCTAAAGAAGGGCTCAAGGTCTTTGAAGACTGGGCCGCCATGTATGGTAGCTCCGGTGCATAGCGTGGCTGTTATTGCAAGCATTACTGCTCAAGATGCTCTGGGTGTTTTTTTTTTTTTGTTTTTTTTGTTTTTTTTTTTATGTGGTATACATATATATATACTTTTTATTTATTTGTTATAATATAGTAGCTCTATAATTATTTTATTATCATTTATAGTAGTCTATATCTGTGCACAAGTGTAAATAAAATAGAACGAGATTTTTAACTACTTAAAGCTGGAATTAAAGGTGTTTAATATTGCTTTTTTTTTTGTGGTGTTTTTTTTTTTAAGGAGTTTAAATGGAGGGTACATGGTGCGATAGCGGGAGTAAACATACATGAATGTTTAGTTTATTGTCCTGATAGTAAGTACATATACACCCCCACGCTGAGCCCATAATGTATTGAATAAAGGAAAAACAACAACAACAACAACCCAATTCTTTATATAAATAAAACAAAAAAAAAAAAGATAAAGTAGATTGAATGGGTTTTTATTGTGATAATGTAGTGTCCTGTCCGTTGGAATATATATACAGTGTGATAGTAAAAATAAAACACCTTATTTTACAAAAACCTTTTTACGCTTGTAGCTTCTTAAAAAAAAATTATTTTGAACAAAGAAATTACTATGCTAAAACCATTATTAGAAAGCAAGTTAGTTGGCTACACATTTCACGTCTGAGCTCTGTTGACAGTTTGGCTCTTTTTGCTTTGGGCAATGTTTGACCAATAAATAATACGGGCTTAGCAAAAGGGAACATTGTGGCATGTGACTGAAAACCCCCAATCGACCCAAATATCTATAGTTTATATATATATATACATACTGTTGGACTAATAATATCTACGCCATTCAAGTTCTGCCTTGCCAAAAAGAAGGCTTGTAAACCTTGGCAACGCCTCCAAACCCCCGGTTCATCTGACCTGCCATAGACACTTTTTGTCCCGTGAGAAAAAAAAAAATAAAGTTAAAAACGAAGCAGACCGAACAATGAAGGTTAACCCATGGGTTTTCCATTTATTTTTTTGTGTCAGCCAACTCACCGCCCTAAAAATAAAAAAAAAGTTGCTGCTTTAATTCTTTCCCTTTTTTGGAATGATTGTGAAAAGAACAAACGCCTTTCTTTCCCAAACCAGCCATAATTTATCTCAAATAGGAAACATTAATGACGTATAGAATTCTTTTTTAATTTTTTTTTTTTAATATTTTTCCTGCGCGATACTCTCGAGCACAAGGAGTCAAACCCCCATCAAACCCACTACTTCTGTTGCTGCTGCTGCCCGCCTTCACCTAGTCAATATATATATATCAATTGCAGCATCAAGTTGTTCACGATTCTAATGTTGACAAAGAGTTGAGCTGATTTGACATGCTCATGCTGATATTCTGTAAGATTTTTAAATAATATTAATAAAAAACATGGTATTCTCATTAGGTAGCAAATAGACTTGATTTATGGAAGAGGGGAAAAAAAAAAAAAAAGCCTTGTAGTTACGAATAGACCTCAATTTTTTATTTTTTTTTTTTTTTAAATAAAAGTAACTGATCATGATTCAGAAAATAATCAAGGCCTTTACCAGCTATATCAATTGTTTAGAACAAATAATGTCAAGTCATTTAATATAACGCATTGCGGATTTTGTTGATTTACTTTGGGTGTGTATGTCAACAATCATTAATAAGAGGAGTAAAATATTAGAGAACACTTGATAGTCCATTACCTGAGGTCCATATTGTTTCATTGCTGTCATTAGAATGGCCTTTACGCAATCCCATGGATCTAATTGATAAGCTATTTGTCAGTAAGTAGTTGGTGCAGTTGATGATGGTTAGTTAGATTAATATATATATATATATATATATACTATATATACATCACCACCATGCCCAGCACCCCAAGTAACAACATCATTTTGTTCTGATTTGGTTACCAGTAGTAAACCAACCAACTGTTTAAAAAGGTTGAAAAATCCTCTCGTAAAAATATTTTAAATCCTTTTCTTTTTTATTTTCATCTTTTCCCTTTTACAATTGATTTAATCAGTGTTTGCCATACCTTCCTGAAGGGTTTGTCTTATTGTTCGTATAATTTTTATTTTTACAAAACACTTGTCCGCCGACTTAAATCTAGGTTTCATTTAAATTTCTGATTTCCTTTGCAGATTCCCCTGACTTTTTTTTTTTTTTTTGTTAGAAATTCTTTTTTCTTTTTGTTGCTGCTTTTCTCAAAAGTTTTGTTATTTAAACTACCACTGATTTTCTGTGCATAGACAAAACAACAAGAGAAAACAAAAAAAAAAAAAAAAAACTCCTGACCCACGTCTTTTATTTCTTCCTCTTCTTCTCCTGTTTCAATTCCTTTCCCTCCACCTTCTTTATCTTTGTATCTTTATCCAACTATGAACGCAGTAAACAGCTTAGACCTCAAAATTCCCGCCAACGGCCACCCAACTGAGGTTCTTGCCGCGAGATTTGCGTCTTGGCGTAAGATTATCCGAGCTCTCAACATCTACTTTAAAGAGTATGCCTCAGTTCAAGACGAGGTTGTTCGCCATAATGTTCGACTAAGTCATGCAGTAAACTTCCCCTTCTTTCAGTTTGGCACGGCGGACTCGTCAGCGGCAGCCGCTGCGGCTGTTGCTGCTTCTGCCGCGGCGCATTCGAACAATGACTATCCCATTGACGCCGCCGCTTCCTTCACATCGGAGCAACAACAGTCTTCCCCATTTCACCTCCACGCTCCCAACATGCACCCTGAGGATGACCAAACTAGGAAAATGTTTCTGCCGTTTGGCTCAACCTCTATTGCCGACGTGCCGGGCAACATTATCGCTTTTCACCGGGCTCAGGCCGCCACTGCTTCCCGCACCTCAAAAGAGCTCAATAATAATATTATTCCACGACTAGAAGACCTGCGACGCGACCTGCTCGTTAAGATTAAAGAAATAAAAAACCTTTCTTCGGATTTTAAGAATGCCGTGCAAAAGGAGCAGGCTGGCACCCACAAGGAACTCGCCGCTTATATCAACGCCTGCGAAGTGCTAAACGCCAACCCGGCGCTTCTAGTCCCTAAACATGACCCGTTTCTGCTAAAATATACACTCAACAAACAGATTACAAGACAAGTCAATGAGGAAAACTATCTGCTGGAGGCATTTCTCAACATTCAGACCTCTGGTAAGGAGCTTGAACGCGTGGTAGTGCAAGAGGTTCAACAAGCGCTAAATGTGTTTGGCCGCCTGACGGGAATTGCCGCACAAAACATTCAGGACCTGCTCTCTAACAAAATTTTGGGAGGATTTGTCTCGAAAGAGGCTACTGCCGAATGGGATAACTTTATTGCCCATGATCCCAATTTCATTGACCCCACGACAAAACTTCGAAATGCAAATGAGCTTGAGTATCCCAATATGCACTCTAGTCTTGCGCACGATATCAGATCTGGTTACCTGGAGCGCCGCTCCAAATACCTCAAATCTTATTCCAAGGCTTGGTACGTGCTGACCCCATCGTTTCTGCATGAGTTTAAGTCAAATGATCGGCGCCGCGATCCGTTCCCGGTAATGTCGCTCTCACTGAACGATTGCCAGGTCACCTACGACAAGAAAAGTCGCTCTGATTCTCACAAGTTTATTCTTAATGCTCACCAGTCCGGCTCGAGTGGCATCTCTGGCAAGGGCCACAATTGGGTGTTTAGAGCAGAAAGTAAGGACAAACTTGAAGAGTGGTTTCAAGATTTAAGCACCCTTTCGCAGATTTCCGGCCCCGTGGAGCGAGCGAGAAAATATTTCCCCTCGCAATTGCCGATTGAAAAGAAGGTTTCCTCACAACCAAGACTGGCACCGTTGTCTCAAGCCGATTTGACGGCGGGAGTTTCGTCACCCACCTCTCCGCAAACCCCCGTGCGCGTCAACGGTGGCTTTAACATTGATGAGAGCATTGATCCGTTGACTCCTAGCCGCTCGTACATTGAGCAGCAACCGAGAAGTACGCTTGTGACCTCTCCAGTGTTTTCCGACACGTCGGAAGTAACCTCGACGGGCGAGCCCTACGCCGGCTCGGTTGTGAATGAAGACTATAAACTGCCCTCGCCTAATCCTGAGTACGCGGAGGAGGTGCGGCGGCCGGGTCCACGCGGCCGGTTTCCTAGTGAAGTGAATCTCAACAAGTACATGGTCGACGCGGCATCCACTGCGTCGGTGCCGCCCACTCCCTTTATCATTCCCGGCGAGCAGACCAAGCAGCAACAAGACGATGAGGAATCCTCAGTTTTTTCTTATGATTTTAAAAAGGAAACCCATTCAACGCTACCCAACGACGGCACCGCTGCATCAAGTGCGAATAAACTTAAAACCACTGACGGTAGTGACGACGCTGGGAACATGTCCGTAATGTCTAATAAGAGTGGACCACAGCGGTATAACTCTTTGTCACGGGCAACTGGCGCTTATGGCGTTGAAAACGGGCCTGATGGATACAATAACGTCAAGTACAATTGATGTGGGATGCGTATAGTGTGTGTGTGTGTGTTGTTGTTGTTGTTATTGTTGTTGTTGTTTTTTTACTATTATTTTTTTTTATGTATTATTTCAATTGTGGCAGGGCTTAGAATGATGATGAAATGTAACAAGTTTAATTCTTTAACAATTTTTTTTTTTTTAAAATATGATTATTAAAAAAAAAAAAAAAAAGGGAGTTGTATTCATAAACGAAATACGTAAAGTACAATAAGAAACATGAGAGTGATAACTACCTTGTATGTAAAAATAATAGTAATAATGATGATGGTAGTTTTTTTTTTTTGTTAGTTATCATTGAGTAGGATGGTAATGAGCTCCTGCAATGGCACAAATTCCGTTGGTTCAACCAGCTTGAACTGCGTTGTAAACAAAACAAAATGCTTGAGCGAAGTATTCAGGTGCGGCTGCAGGCCCAATTCCGTAATTTGCGTGAAATGATGACAGTAAATGTGGGCATAGACACGAAATAATCGTTTAAGCATTAGTTTAAATACGGGTAATGAGGATACTGAAAAGGCGACCCCAGGCTGCGTGGGGAAAATGGCGTCATTGTCGAGATGACGGTGGCACCAGGCGATTAGGCAGTCGATATAATCGCGCGCGGCCATGGCGGTGGGCCGGAGGTACCGCGGGTCCTGGGGGTCTTGCCAAAGGTACTCATAGTCCTCAGTAGCCATCATGCGCGAGCAGCTGCTTGGCAAATTACTGGTGCTCACGGGCCGACAAAAATCCGTAATGGTACCATAAAGCAAATTAATTTGATTACAAAAATCATGCACATGGACAGCAATCCACTCGTGTTCGTCTTCGCCCTCGGGCAACAGCACTGCCGTTTGCAGCGACCCGGCGCCAAGGGTCGCTTGGGCGTATTGCCGTAAAATGGTGGTAACCAAGGGTGTATTCCCCGCTTCACTGGGGTATGACGATAGCCCTGAGGCGTGTCTGGTAGATACGGTGCCCTTGGTGCGGCCGCCTTGAAAGCTTTGAAATAAGGACGCCATGTTTAGTTGAATAAAAAAAATAAAAAAAACCTCTCCGTGGTGAACTAATGTGTAAAAAAAAAAAAAAAAAAAAAAAAGGTGAAAATAATTAAGTAGTAAAAATCTGGGAAAGAAAACAGTATAGTTGTAAAGATATAACAGAGAGATTGAGTTGAGAATAAAAAAAGTTGCTGATGCTGATGATGTTGTTGTTTCACAAAAACAGCAAACAACAAGTTCAAAGTAAACAACGACTATGGCCAAAAACGGGGCAAATATAAACATTAGCCCACAAGGTTTCTCTACACATATATAGTATATAGGTTTGCGACAACGAGTGCAACAGCCAGCCACACAAAACAAAAAAAACACTTGAGTTTTCTTGTCAAAAATTGAAGAATATAAATATATATATATATTTATATATAGACGTAAATATTCCAGATTTTGATATATATTTTTTCTGTAAAATAAAAGGGACCAAGAGAAGAGACTTAAGAAGGCTGTGGAGTAAATTTTCCAGTCAGAAAATTTTTAACGTCTTTACGAAAAAAAACTGCAGACAAATTTTGGAGTACACTATACCACTCTTCACCGTCGACTTCATGAAATAAGACCTCAAAGAAATGCCCAAGAAAGTAACCGTTTGCTTTTAAAATTATCAAGAGTAATTGTTGGAAGAGCACTTAATATTCCTAGCTTGAAGAGAACCTTTTTTGAGCAGGTTGGAGACGGGAAGACTGGCTGGAACACAGTCCAACAGCCCGGTACTGCAATTTAACCAATGGCTTTTCGAGTTTCTATTCCGCTGCAAATTCTTGAAATTAAAAAAAAAAAAAAATTTAAACCTCTCGACGTGCTAAAGGTCTGAGAGAAAGGTATGTGATTAATCTCACTTCTTTTTAAGTTATATTCCTAGTATATTGACACCTTCAACATCTTCCCTGAGGTCATTTGAAATCTAGATGAAGCTGGGTTTAAAATTGGAAAAAAAAAACACTAAAAGGGATTTAAGTATTAGTTTCTAAAGGTTTTTCTCATGTTATTTTTTAAGATAATTTTTAAATGGTGACGGCTTTGGAAATGATATCGCAAAGCTGGTAAAATTGGGAAACCCCCCTTCTGATCTATAAAAGAGTTTATCATGTGCAAACCTGGTTTTCAAGAACTGTTATCAAATATTGTTGTACCGCGACATCTATTTTCAGACTTTATAAAAGAGGAAATCTTTTTTACAAATGGGTTTCAGATCAATTTTCTTTTTCTCTGCAGACAACTAAGTCGCTTTTGTTAATAGATAGATAACTGTCACACAAAACAAACCAAGTTATTGACAAACTGATTAGCAAAAATGTTACACCTTTAATATTTATTTTTCATGGAGACGGACTTTTTGTTTTTTCAAAAATCAAAAAAAAAAAAAAAAAAAAATACTGCATTGGCTGAGTACAGAAGACAGATGTACAATATTATTGTCAACCCGAAAGATGTTGTGCCCGAAGAGTCAGAAATTGATGTATGACTAAAATTATTTTACTTTAACAGCTC
>JAJMRT010000250.1:0-33221 GCA_030558065.1 Geotrichum phurueaensis | reverse complement strand
AAAAAAAAAAAAAAAAAAAAAAAGGATAGAGAGTAAAAGAAAGAAGAAAAACATTCCAGCAGTTTAATTAATATCGAAAGCTTTTCAGTTCTACAATTGACTGGGTCGTAGAGAAATCAAGCAATCATTTAAAGACCGACTTCTCAAATAAGGCCTCACAAAGTAATATCCACACTATATGTAAAAGTGAAGCACTCAACTATGTAGGCACTCACACTTTAATCTGCATCATTATTCTCTCTGCCGTGCCAAGCAATCACAACCTTTATTTTATTTTGCCAACTTAGTAATACATTACATAAACAAACCACATATCTATGATATTATATAGATGTACTCCATCTTCATCAATTGTGTTTATTTGCCTTCCTCTTCATTGTCCAACATTATTCACATACCTATTCATGCCGGTACTGACGACACCGAATTACTACCAGACGTTGGGGATTCCGCAGGCGCAGTGGCGTACTTCCACTGGTGACGACTTAAAGAAGATATACAGGAAACTGGCGCTCAAATACCACCCAGACAAAAATAAAAACGATCCCACAGCCAAGAAAACGTTTCAAGCTATTCAAGAAGCATATGACATCTTGTCTGATCCCGAAAAAAGGCGAGAATATGACCTGAAGCTTTTTCCGAGGTCTTTTAATGTTAGACCGGTTTCTGAACGTCCTCAGTCTTCAACTGGATCAAGATCCTACCCCAGCTCATTTCCGAGCAACAGTTTCTCCTTTAGTGCAAACAAGGCATTCTACAACATTTTTACCCATTTTCATTCTAATGCCGGTAAGCCAGATAGAAATTGGGCATTTAGAAATGGGTTTCGACCTGACTGGGATTTTGATACAACATATTCTGCCTGGGACTCTGAAGAATCTGCGTCCGAACCCGAGTCTGAATCAGAGGACGACGTGCCACCGCAAAGAACCGGTTTCAAACGCCCGCCACCACCCTCATATACCGGTCAAACCGAGTTTAAACGCCCACCACCACCTGCATCTAATCAAACTGGTTTCAGCCAACCACCATCACCCGCATCTAGCAGCAACCCGACAAATAATGAAAGGACAACTAATTTTCAAAGCACAAAAATATCCTCAGATGGAAGGTCATCATATTCATATGTGTCAGACTCGGTTAGAAACGCTACAGGCAATAGGGACGATCCCGTGTCATTTAGCGATGATGAAGAACCTGAGATTGTTTGCGAGAAACCACATACGGAGACAAATAGCCCTCAACCAACCCAGCATTTAAAACAGGAATACCCACCACACTCGCAGGAAGAAGTTATTGATTTGACTTCAGAAGACGACCCAAGTATAGGAGATGAAATGCCAGAGAAATTCACCCAGTTCAATTCTGAACCTGCAGAATCTTTGACACAGCCTTATCAAGATATCCCCCTGCCATGCCAGGATGACATTCCAGTGGGGAAGGAAACTACAACAACATCAATCCCTGAATATTTTGATTATGAAGCCTCGGAGGGAAATGTCAAAGAGCCATTGTCTAATCAGTCAAACCCAGCAGACGCCACAGAAAGCCTAAAACGTGGCTACGATGAGTCTGCAAAAGATGATCCTCTGATAAAGAAAAATAAAACTGAATCATCATTGCAGGATTCCGACCTAACAACTCCCCTAGTAGCAAGCCAAGCGTTTGCATGGGCTCGTGAACAACACATTCTTTTAACAAACGCTGATAAATGGGCCAAGTTCATGAATAACCTCACTATGCATTCTAATCATGAAATGACAAAACTGGAGGCTTCCCAGTACTTAGAGCAGCTGAAAAACGAGAAAAAGTTTTTAGACGACCATCTAGGTCGGCTCGCAACGCAAATCGCCATCATTGAGAGCTCCGTTAAATGACCATATATAACTAGTCCCAACGCCCATGTATTTATTTAATTTCATAAAACTCTATCCTGATGTCTTGTTGATATTCCAGAGATTTTAGAGATATTCCCTATTCTAAAATTAACTGCCAGATTAGCGTCGGTCGCGCCAACCACTCGGAGCCAGTCGTCGAGGAACGCGTTGTCAGGTGACCAACCCTGGGGAAAAATTCGGCTTTTTTTTCTGTCCCTTCGAAGTTCGCTGTCTTTTTCACATTATATTTGCAGATTTCAACCTCCTTCTCTTTTAAATTTTCTTCACCATTCGCTCTTTTTACGCACATATTGCACCTCCCCAGTTATATTCACCATGAATTTCCTGGATAAAAGAATTGTGCTTTTTATTGGCGTGTTATTTCACGTCGTGTTTTTCCGGTCAATTTTTGACATTTACTTTATGAGTCCACTGATTCATGGAATGAAACACTGGAAATCAACAGAGGAAGCACCGGCCAAACGTCTTTTTCTTATGGTTGGTGAGTAATTAAGAGCGGATTGTTGGGCTATAGTTGAATTATTCTAACAATTTTTATTTTTAGGTGACGGTCTTAGAGCTGACAAGTGCCTGGACACGATCACGCACCCCACCACTGGCGAGACCGGTTATTTGGCACCTTTTATCCGCAGCAAGATTCTCAATGATGGTACCTTTGGAATTTCACACACGCGTGTACCTACCGAGTCGCGTCCCGGTCATGTTGCTCTCATTGCTGGTTTTTACGAGGACGTTAGTGCTGTAACTAAAGGCTGGAAGGAAAACCCTGTTGATTTTGACTCCGTTTTTAACCAATCGCGCCATACATACTCGTACGGATCGCCCGATATTCTGCCCATGTTTTCCCGCGGTGCTTCCGACGAGAACCGGGTTGACGCAATCATGTACGGCCACGAGTTTGAGGATTTCACCAAGTCATCAATTGAGCTTGACCAATTTGTTTTTGATAAGGTCGACGCGCTATTTGACCAGGCGGAAAGGGACCCTGAATTAAACGCAAAGCTGAGAGAGGATAAGGTTGTCTTTTTCCTGCATCTGCTCGGTATCGACACTGCTGGCCACTCAAACCGACCTTACTCGGCGGAGTACTATGACAACATCAAATACATTGACGCCAAAATTGAGCAGCTCACCAAGCGGATTGACGCATTCTACGACGACGACAAGACGGCCTATGTTTTTACTGCGGATCACGGCATGAGTGACTGGGGCTCTCATGGTGACGGCCACCCGGATAACACAAGAACGCCGCTTGTTGCCTGGGGTGCCGGCGTTGCAAAGCCCGTTCGTAATGCTCTCGGTGACCACGACGATTACTCCAAACCCTGGGATCTGAACACTGTCAAGAGAAACGATGTGAATCAGGCCGACGTGGCCTCTTTAATGTCATACCTTGTTGGTCTTAACTACCCTGCTAACTCAGTCGGTGAAATCCCCCTCGCTTTTATTGACGCTGAAAATAAGGTTAAAGCCGAAGCCATCTACGCAAACTCCATGAGCATTGTCGAGCAGTACTTTGTCAAGGAGAAGGCCACATCGTCTCAACTTCATTATGTTCAGTACCCAGTGTTTGCGCAACTTTCTGCGCAGGCCCGCTCGCTCAAGATCCAGCAGCTAATTAAGGCTGAAAAGTATTCAGAGGCGATTGAGATGGCCGAGGAGCTTATGAAGGAGGCACTAAAGGGTCTTCGTTATTTGCAAACCTACAACTGGTTATTCCTCAGATCTCTGGTTACTTTGGGCTATATCGGCTGGATTGCATATGCATCAGGTTCATTCCTGCACACATTTGTCGTGGTGGACACCGACGCCAAGCCCAAGGGTTCGCTCAATTTTTTTGTCCCCGGCGTATCCATTGTGGTTCTTGCTGGGTTGCTGACCTTCCTGGCCAAGCAGAACTCGCCCTTTTACTACAACTTTTACGCAATCTTCCCGGTCTTTTTCTGGGAGGAGATTGTGCGCAACTGGAGTACTTTTACTCGTGGCGCCAAGCTCCTGATTACCCGCACGCACCCTACTAACCCCATGGTTACGGCCGTTGGTTACGTGGTTCTTACTGTGGCGGTCATGGAAGCCATTGTCTTTGGCTACTTTTACCGCGAAACCTTTTCGCTTTGCTTTTGGGCTGCAGCCGTGTGGCCTTTTGTTCAGGATTTCAAGACTGCTACCAACAACAAGGCACTTGCTGCGGCGTGGACCGTTGTCTGCCTTGTGCTTTCCGTTTTTACGCTGTTGCCGGCCAACAAGGTTGAGTCGCTGCCGCAGATTCTCGCGGCGGGTTTGATTATGGTTCTTTCCAGTGGTTTTGCTGTGGCCAGGCTCTCGGTTTTGATTCAGTTTTCTTCGTTTACGCGCGCCGTCGTGGGTCTCCAGCTGGGCCTGATTGCCCTCGCCACAACCGTAACTCGTTCGGCCGTCCTCTCCCTACAAGCTCGCCAGGGTTTGCCCCTTGGTTGCCAGGTTATTGGCTGGTTTACCCTGGTTGCCTCGGTGATTGTGCCCTTTGCGCATTCGTGGCAACCCGTCCCCGACTACCGCTTCCGCATGCTTACAATCTACATGGCATTTGCCCCAACGTTTATTATTCTTACGGTGTCATTTGAGGGTCTTTTTTACATTGCCTTTTTTGCCCTGCTTGTGATTTGGCTTCAGCTTGAGTACAAATTTACCGAGTCACGTCGGTTGGCCAATGGTGCTAGCGCCGCTGACGCCGCTGAGGGCAAGTCCCACGAGGTTGATCTTAACGAGGTTCGCTTAGCCCTTTTCTTTTTTTACTTTGCCCAGATTGGCTTTTTTGGCATTGGCAATATTGCCTCCATCTCCTCGTTTACCCTTGACTCAGTGCGCCGACTCATCCCTATTTTTAACCCGTTTTCCATGGGCGCTTTACTAATTTTTAAAATCCTTTGTCCCTTTGTCGTGCTCAGTGCCACCCTTGGCATTCTTAATATTCGATTAGGCCTTATTAAATCAACGTTGTTTGGTATTGTCCTTGGCGTCTCGGACATTTTAACGCTTAATTTTTTTTACCTTGTCAAGGACGAAGGTTCCTGGTTGGATATTGGTACGGGGATTTCGCATTTTTCCATTGCAAGTTTCCTCTGCATGTTTATGATTTTGTTGGAATACCTCTCGGGCATCCTGACCAGTGGAATTGAGCTTGGCACTAACCCCAAGGAAAGTGGCAAGCCGCGCATTGAAGAATTGGTTGAGACCAAGAAGGAAAAATAACACACAAAAAAAAAAAGGAGAGAGCAAACATGCAAAAATAATATAAATCTACACCTACATGACTACTAAACACTTGCACTGTCTAGACCCAGACGCCCTAATACAAATCTCCACCCCATCTCACACACTACCTTCTAAAAAATATATATTTTTTTAAAATTTTTTTTTTTTCAAAAAATTGAACGGGCAAGTGGGAAACAACAATAATAATAACAAGTAATAATATAATACAATTAAAGATAATAAAACAATAATTATAATAATAACCAAGGCCTAACAACCGACCCCAAAAAAAAAAAAAAGTATATATATATATAAACAAAAAGAAAAAAAAACACAACTATAGGGATGAACAAAAAAAAAAAAAAGGATGATGATGATAGCAGTTGAGTTTTACTGGGCCGCATCAGTGGATTCCTCCTTACGCCGTTTGGCCGCGGCGGCCGCAGCAGCATCGCCGTCATTTTGACGTTTCATTGGCGTTTGCTGTTGTTGTGGTTGTTGCTGTGGCTGCTGTTGTGGTTGCGCGTTAATGCTAGGCCCCGGGGCGGTAACGGGATTAGTAGGGGTACCAAACCGCGCAATCCGCTGCTGTTGAATAGCACTCAGCTGTTGCTGCTGCTGCTGTTGTTGTTGTTGTTGCTGTTGCTGTTGTTGTTGTTGTTGTTGTTGTTGTTGCTGCTGCTGTTGGGCTGGCGTCTGCTGTTGCTGAGGTTGCGGCTGTTGTTGCACATTTGGCTGCTGCTGCTGCTGGAAATTTCTGTTGCCGCGGTTGTTGAAGCCACCACGACCACGGATGCTACCTCCACGAATGTTGCCAACATTTTGCTGCTGAGGATTCTGCTGCTGAGGCTGTTGCTGTTGCTTTTGAGTTGCCGCTTGGCCCTTTGCTGCGTCAGTCGGCGCTGCTCCGCCAGTAAGCGCTTGCAACTGCGCTTTAAGCTCCTCCTTGACCTTCTCGGCCTTGTCGGCCTTCATTTGAAGTAGCTTGGTACGCATCTCGGTCTCCTTGCGAGCAGTGGTAAAAGCAGCTTCCACGGCTTGGCGTTTCTCCTCGTCAAACTCCTTCTTAAGACGCTCGAGTTCAGTCTTGTGTTGCTCGTCAAGCTTTTCACGGAGCTTGCGGAGCGCCTCGATTTGAGCGGTGTCTTCAGGCGAGAATCCATTGCTAGCGCGGGTTGAAGCTGCTGGTGCATCAGTGCTATTGCTAGCACTAGTCGTCTCGGCGTTCTTCTTGATTGCCTCTTCCAGCTTCTTCTTAAATTCCTCTTCAGTTTGGTTTCTGATCGACTCGGTACGCTGAGCAATCATATCCCGCATGCGCTGCTGGAGTTGGAGAATGTTGGCGTCATGACCCGATTGAAGTTCGCGCAATTTGGCTTCATGCGCCGCCTTAATCGTGGCCAGTTGGTCAGCTAACTGCTTATTGCCCGTGGTGAGCTCCTCAACTTGTTTTTTAAGCTCATCGACTTGTTTCTTGAGCTCCTCGGCCTGTTTCTTGAGCTCGGTGATCTCAGTAGTATCAACAGGAGTAACATCAGTCACCTCCGACGCAGCAATAGCCTCAGCCAGTTGCGCTTGGACCTTTTGAATCTCAGTCTCAAGTTCAGAAATTTTAACAGCCTTGTCCACGTCTTCAGCACCCGACTGTTTGAAAGATTCAATCTGAGTTTGGGCAGTTTCCAAGGTAGACTTGTATTGCTCAATTTCTGCTCTAGAAGCCTCAAGCTCCTTTTGCAAGTGGTCGGCATTTTTCTTGAAAGTTTCGTATTCAGTAGTTAGAGCATCAAACTTTGCCTTGTCAGCGTCAGAAGAAACAGCTGGTTGTTGTTGCTGCTGCTGTAATGCTTTGATTGACTCTTGCAGAGAAGTCTTTTCAGCAATGCTGGTTTCGAGCTCCTTTTTAACAGCCTCAAGCTCTGCATTAAGTTTGGCTGTAGCCTCGCTACTGCCGGTAGCCGAAGCAGCAGTTGACGCCTTTAGACCTTCAAACTTGGTGTTGAGCTCATTAATCGTGTTGTTGGCAGTGACAAGCTGCTCTTTAAGCGCAGCATTTTCGTGGCGGCGTTTGCCCATCTTTTCCAAAAATTCAGACTTGATTTTGGCAAATCTTGCCTCAAGGGCATCCAGGTCAGCCTTTAATTTGACTGATTTCTCTTCCGATTCCTTGAGTTTAACTTCAAGTTCAGACGTTGTCTTCTTCTTTTGTTCCTCTGATTGAACATTGTTGGAAAGCAAATTGGCATTCTGGGTCTTGAGCGTTTCAACCTGTTCTTTCAGCTGTTTCAACTCCTCGGGATCAATACGGTCGTATTTTTGCAAAATCTGCTGAGCACGAGTGCGCCATCTGGCACCATCTTGTTGTGAGAGCGCCAACTGTTGAGTTTTGGTTTCAAGCTCGGAAGCCAGCGTGCGAACTTGATTCTCAAGCGGCATGGCGCTGGTCTTTAACTTTGTAAGCTCAGACTCCAAATCCGTAACCTTTTGAGAGTAAAACTGGCTTTGCTGTCTTAGAGTCGAGTTACTCTCGCGAAGAATGTTGATGTCGTTGAGTTGAGCAAGCACCTTTTCATGATCAGCCTTGAGTTTCATCTTTTCATCGGCCAGGCTCTTTTCCCGCTCGAGTTCAGCGCGAACGTTTTCAAGAGAAGCTTCAGAATGTTTGAGCTTGAGTGAGGTGTTCTTAAGCTCCTTAGAAACAGAATCGTACTTAATGTCCAGGATATCCTTCTCGCGGCGAATATGAGAGATGATATCACGAAGCTGCTCTTCGGAGCTAGCCTCAAACTCGGGAGTATCGGTGTAGCTAGACGGCAGGTCAGAGCGACCGACAAGTTGGGTACTGACGCGTTCGAGCTGGTCAAGTAGAATATTGTTCTGGTTCAACAGGCTCTCACCACGAGACTTGAGTTGTTCAATCTCCTGCTCATAGGTAAACTTGCGGGATTCCCAGCTAGTCTCAGAAGCGTGGAGCTGCTCAGTGGCTCGCTCAGCAGCAAGCGATAGATCGAGAACCTTTTGATTCAGTTGAGTGTACTCATCACGAAGAACACTCAAAGCACCCGCAGCTTCAGCATGCTTTGCGACCTCACTTTCGTAGTTTTGCTTGGCCTCATTGGCGATCTGAGTCTGTCTTGCCACGTCGGTCTTCATCTCATCAACAAATTCCTGTAGACGTTTCTCATTTACCTGCAACGTCTCGACAAGACCCTTAAGTTTAATTTCTTCTGCGACATGCGCGTCTAGCTTCTTTGCCTCCTCTTCCTTAAATGCATTGAATTCATTTTCAGTCGACTTCAGAGACGTAGTTGTAATTTCAAGCTGTGCTTGCAAAGAAGCAATCGTGGTTTCCTTGCTAGCGAGGCTCTCGGCAATATCGACCTTGTAAGTTTCAAATTCTTGCAGCAATGATTGAGTTGTATTCTCAGCATCCTGGCTGACAGTCTTGAGGTGTTCAATATGTTTCTTACTGTTCTCAAGCTCAACGTTAACCAAAGTGAGTGAATTCCGCAGCATAGAAACTTCATTCTCAGCAATGGAAGTGGAAGCTTCTGTAGTTGTGGTACTCTGCTGATCAGTCTGGTGTTGTTTGAGGGTATTAAGGTTTTCGGTGGCGCTCTTAAGTTCAAGAGATGTTTCGCGAAGTTTAAGCTCAAAGTGATGTTTCTCATCCTTGGCCCTAAGTAGCGACTCTCTAGCTTCGTGCAAGTCGGTAGAAAGCTTGTTGATGCGGTCCTGATACTCTCTAGATTGAATATCCTTAAGGTGCGTCAGACTTTTAAGCTCTCTCTCAGAAGTCTCAAGCTTCTTTTTAATTGTATTGGTTTCTTCTTGGAGGGTAGCAATCTGGCTATTGAGCTGTTGCTGAGTTTCAGCAGCAATTGATGACTGTTCAGCCGCGGTAGTCTGATAATGCGTAATGAGGGCGTTTATCTTCTTTCCATTTTCCTCGAGTTCTTGGATACGAGTCTTCAAGTTGTTTTGAATCGACTCAGTGACGCGCTTTTCTGCGCGGTGGTTGGCTAGCTCATTCTGCAAACTTTCGACTTGAGACTTTGATGATGAAGCCTCCTCCGACATTTGGCGGTTGCGGGCATCTTGGCTGGAAAGCAACTCTTGCAAAGAGTCTGCGCGCTTCTTAAGATCCGTGTATTCATTTTGTAGATTGTTAAAGTTTGATTCGAGGTTTTTAAACTGTTCAGTGGAGAGCTCTAGCTGGCTACTGGTTTTCGCAACCTGGATCTGAAGAGCAGAACGTTCAAATGAGATGGCGGCAATCTTTCCCTCCAAAATCTTAGCGTTAGCGTCGGACTGAGTTCTAAGCTCGTCATATTTATCATGAGAAACCTTCAAAGTGCTATTAAGCTCCTCAACCTGCTTGATTAATTGCTGAGCGTGGAGATTAGCAACACCCTCGGGCGATGAGTCAACCAAAGTATCAAGAGAAACGCCATTTTCAGATCTATTGGAAAGCATGCGGCGAAACATGTTACGCTCACGCTGCACCGTACTGAGCTTGGTCTGGAGATTTTCAACGTCTTCCTGCAAAGTCTTGATTGCTTCGGTCGCCTCAGAGACAGCAGTCGATTCAACGTTCTCAATAAGCTTTTTCGATTCAGACTCCTTTTCCTCCATTTTGGAACCTAGCTGGCGGGTAATCTTCAGCAAGCTTACATTTTGCTTTTGTAATTGTATCGTGTTATCAAACAAAACAAGACGCTTGGAAATGAGCTTGTCAGTGTCGGATTCAGTAGAGTCTTCACCCTTCACAAGACGTTGTAAAGCAATATGTTCGGCAGAAGTGAGAGGAGCAGTGGTGTCATTAGTGAGTTGCTGTTGGATAAGAAGATTTTGAACTTGTCGTGAAAGGTCTTTGATCTGCTTATTCAAAAGTTTTGACTCTCTTTCCGCGTCGGCTGCTTTGATTTCGCTGGTTTTCAGGCTGTCAGTAAGTTCTTCATTCTTCTTTGTTTCAGTCTCCAGATCAACACTCAGCTGTGCTAGCTCGGATTCAAGTCTAAAGTTTTCTTCACGCTCAGCCAGAATCACAGGGGCCTGAGTCTCCATATCTTCAAGAATACTACTCAGTTGCTCGCGAAGCGCAGCGTTCTTGACCTTTTCACGCTCGAATCTTGTCTTAATCTCACTGAAATCAAAGTAAAGTTGACCAAGGGAACCGCCATCCTTTTGAATTTCACAGAGAATATCAGGGTAGTTTGTAATAACGGGTCCATTCTTGACGCCATTAGGTGAAAGCGATGCGGACAGAATGCCGTTGCTAAGCGATTCTCCCAGTTGAGTGTCAAGATTGGCAAGCTTCTTTTCGAGTTTTTCTGCCTTGGCCTTTTCCTTTTCTGCCTCTTCTTCATAGTAACCGACTTGCTCAATCGCCCGAGTGCGCTCATTGTCTAAAGCCTCTTCGAGCTCCTGAACGCGAGTTTTCAAATCAGTTGCTGCCTTCTCCCAAACTTCCGCTAGCTTCCGTTGTGCATCCATGTCGTTCAAAAAAGCTTCTTCGTTGGTTGCCTTTTCATCTTGCAGCTCTTTGATCTTGTTCAGAGCGTCGTTGAGCTTTTGCGTGGTTTCGGTGAAACGATCTTTTAATCTATCATTGGAACTTTCCAGTGAGTGAAAGGAAATCTGGAGTGCCGCCAGGTCATTTTGCAGCGATGAGATTAACCCTAGCTTTTCATTCCTAAACTTGTTAAACTCTGAAATCTTGGATTCAAGCTGAGAGTTGATCCACTCATTGTTTTTCGTTTGCAGAAGCACTTGCTGCTCAAGCTGTTGAAGATTAAGTTTTAACGAGATGGAGTCGCTTTTCTCCTGTTGAATCTGCGATTCGAGTTCAATGATGGTTTTCTTGTTGCCAGTGTTGATTTTGCGCACAGAGTCAAGCTCATTTTGCAAATCACGCAACTCGTTGTTTTTGCGGTTGATGATGCCGAGTAGTTGGATTTTATCGCTTTTGAGGGTTGAGATCTGGTGGCTAAAACCGTCCAGCTCCTCGCGTGAAGTTGTGGATGTAGTTTTTGACGCAGCAAGCTCGGTTTCAAGTTCCGTTTTCCGGCTCTCCAATTCTGCAAGCGACACTTTGAGATCATCTGTCTGCGATTGAGCGGTCTGTAACTGTGTCTGAAGGGCTTTGAGTTTGTTGTTTGATGTGTGGATCGCTTGTTCTAATCCAGGGAAAGAAAAAAGAATCATGTTAGAAAATTGCTAAATTGAATTATTGCATGAATCATTGTTTAGTTCACTTACCATAGGAAACCTCGTCAATGACCTTTTGGCTCTTGAATTCTTCAAACTGAGTTGCCTGCGCCGCGATACTCTTCAAAACTTCAAAGGGTAAATTTGCAACTATCGACACGCTAAGCGACAGAAATGAGGAGACTATAGAAATGGTATTGGAATCACTTGGCTAAAGGGAAAAAAGGGGCTTTGGTTAGCAAAAAGATAAATAGAAATAAAGTAAAAGTAGTGAACATGAGGAGCAACCATACCGAGAATTGCAGGTTACTGTCAGCAAACTTGGACGCACTTGCAAACTCCTGGGTTCGCTGAGGGGTGGGAGTTGAATGAACCCCCTTTTCATCAGTCATGGCAGTTGTAGGTGTTGTGGTAATGAAATGAGTTGAAAGAAATGAAAATAAAAAATAAAACTAGTGCTGCTACTGTTGTTGGGTGGAATTGGTGTTCAGCAAAGATGGTATCGTTGATGTACAGATGCTGTGGCGATTGAACAACTGACCGGTAGTTGGATTTGTTGTATGAAATTCAACCAAAATTAATTTCCCTAGGTTGCTACTGCTGTGGAAATAGCGGTCGTGAGCTTTAAAAAAAAAAGTTGGAAGGTGGTAGTGGTGATCGTGGGATAAGAATTGAAATGAAACTTTTTTTCAAACAGACAGGGAAAGTGAAAATATACAAATGGAGGTGGTTGTGTATTTTTTTAATTTTCAATTTTTTTTTTTTTTTTTAAATTTGGTAGGGACTGAGACAACACCTAATACGGAAATACACTCTACACGCAACGCGTCGCGAAAAATGCTATATTTATTCATTAAGAAAACTAAATAAAAATAGTACACACACACACTCACTCACAATCGAATTTAATAAAGGACTTGATGCTTGTTTTTTTTTTCTTTCAATAAAAAAAAAATTTCAAAGACCGAAAGCCTCAGCCAGAAAAAAATGAGAGAAAACCATAGCCGCTAGATCTGGGCCGAGCTGCCTTTACCTCTATTTTGCTTTTTCAGCTTTTATTTGTCTCGCTGCGACACAGATTGGGCCAATCCCACTCTGCGCCCGCTGCAAGTTAATTGCAACTAGACGCCCGAAAAAAAAGAAAGAACAAAAAGAAGGTAAAGCCACTCGCAAACGCACGTTCAAACAACAAAAAAACGAAAAAAACCCAGGAAGTCAGGCGGCCGGCCGAGTAATGAAAAAAGTGTCAGCACAAAAAAAGACAACAATAGAAAAAAAAAGAAAATAGAAAAGAGCGAGCGAGAAAGAGAGAATTCAACAGACAGAAATAAAAGGAGCGTTTTCATCAGTGACAAGAATTAAATAAAGGTAAAAAAGAACGACATCATGGAACACATTAATGAGAGAAAAGGACAAGTAAAAAAAAAAAAAAAAAAACAAAGCACTGAGCACAAAAAAGCACAAGATAATTGACATGCAAGACTTGCGCTTATACCGAGGATATCATGGAAGAAACTATCAAGGACTGAGATTAAGCGGAAAAAAAAAGTGGCCAATCAGTGACGGGATTTTCTCTTACTGGCACGACGCTGCATGGCCTTTTTAGCAGCCTTTTGCATTTTCAAGGCGTTCAGCTTGGCCTGCTCTTCAGGGGTTAAATCGTGCTTAATAGTCTCCTCATCTTTGGACGTACCGCCAAGCTGATGCTTAAAAAAGCGAATAGGACTGATGGCAATATCACCAAAGATGTAGGCCACAACCATGGTGGAAAGCAGCGAGAGCTGAACCATGAGAATAGCCAGGGCAAAGCCAGCAAGAAACCCACGACCAAGGAATCGCACAAATGCCGAAGCAATTTTAACCAGCGTACGTAAATTACAGTTGCAAACAAAGTTTATGATTTTGTCCTTGATGGATTCTGCAAGATCGGAGGGAGGCATCCAATGCGCTCCAGAGAAATGGGCCTCCTTGAGCTTTTCGGGGCTCACGAGCAGCAACCAAATAGAATGCAAAATTGCAGCAATATTCTCAGAGGCATCCTGGGTGGTTTCTTCACTGGAGGCATCATCGATGACGTCAGTGTCTGTTGATTTCCCGGACTCGGCGTCGCTACCACCAAGTGATTTTTTGGACCTATGAGAATCCAATTCATTCTTCACATTGGGTTCAGATTCAAGCTCGGGGACATTTGGTTTAACAAAACTTGCATTGTGTTCACCCTCCCCATTCTCTTTAGTAACAGAATTTTTGCCATGTCCCAGATTAGCAAGATCAAACTCGGACATGACGAAAGTGGGACTCAAGAGGCTTTGGCGCCGTTGTCTGTCAATAGCCACGCGCTGGTCGGAAGTGGGGATTAAAATGGGGCTTAAACCATGTTGCGGTGAAGATCGAAAACTAGCCTCACCGGAGAGCTTTGCATAGGCAGCCGCGCGCGCAGACTCCTGAGCGGCAACAAAAGTACCCGTACTGCTGTGGCTTGATGTAGGCATGATTGGTGACATTAAGGGCGAGCGCATAGGCGAGGTTGGGCCCGCAGGCGTTGAGGGAATGACCAATGGCGTGGGAGCGATGAATTCAGTTGCGGTGCTTTCTTGGGAGTTGAAGTAAGGCTGAAGCGAGAGATGGCGGTGATGGCCATATCCCCCGGGTCTAAATGCACTGGCAAGAGATACAGAGTTGCGTTTTTCACGGCGAGTGTGGTTGTAGACCTGTTGTTGTTGTTGGAGTTCGGCGCGGTGGGATTGATCAAGACGGGCGTTTTCTGAGCGGGCCAACTCTTGGAGTCTTTCTTGCAAGAGACGCTCTTGCTCTGAGAGAGGCCGAGCGTATTGTGCCAAACGAAATTTTTCATTGGCAGCGGCACTAAGGCTCATGTCAAATGAGGAGTCGGGAGTCTCGGGACGGGACGGCACCGTGGCCGGAGTCGAACATTGCGAAGTAACAGAAAAGGTGCTGTTGGTACGGTGGTGACTTCTAGTCCGGTCGAAGGAGGCGTGCTTGCGGTGGTGATTAAGTGAGTTACCACGGCGAAGGGTAGTTGGTGAAGTTGCAAAGAGTTGAGAGTCAGCGGTGGTCGAGCTAGGAATAGGATTGAAAGGAGACGAGAGCTGCTGCTGGTCGGGCTTGTAAGGAAGAATGGCGTTCCATGACCTGCGTTTGTGGTTGGTATTAGGCGAGTTTTCAGACATCTCAAACTGACATGCTTAAGAAGCAGAAGAGAGATAAGAGAGGAAGGGCAAAGGAAGAGATATAGGTATTTCTGGTGGAATACTATTTTTTTTTTTTTTTTTTTTTTGAAAAAAAAAGAATTTAAGGGGGTTGGAGCCAAAGAAAAAAAAAAAAAAAATAAAAAAATTTCAAGGCAGATGATGAGCGTCGACAGAAGCAGAATAGTCCATTTAAAAAAAGTCTTCGAAATGGAAGAATAGTAAACATTCTGTAAAGTTTAAAGCCAACATTTCAAGGGATTTAGAATGAAACAAACAACAACAACAACAACAACAACAACAACAACAACAACAGCAAATGCCACAGACAATTAGTTTTGTTATTTTGTTATTATTATTATTATTTTTATTGATTTATTTAGTTTTATTGTTGTTATTGTTAATTACTGTCATTATTATTATTATTTTCAAATCACCTTGTCCTGACATGTTTTTTTTTTGACATTTAAAACTTTGTTTACATTATACCTTTTAAGGCAGTTTGTAATCCCACGGCTTAACCCATCAAATGAAAATAAAACCTAAACTGCAAAAACAGGTCAACTGCATCATTTTAGCAGTGCAACTCATATTGTAAAAATACAAGTCAACTTTTTTTCAGCTGATATATATATATTTCAGTTTACTCATGGTTAAAATTTATCACTAAATGAAGACTTTGACCAAACGCACTGACAAACAATCCTTTTTTTTTTTGATCAAAATGTGTCACAACAACAAATAAACAAACAGAATTAAATTAATTAAATAATTTAAATAAAAAATATATTATATATATATATATATATATATAAAAGCGAGATTTTTTTTATCACAGGATGCTGCGGTTATAGGTGAGAGCAGCCTCTTTTTAAACAGTATGGACGTACCATTGGTAAGACCTGGACGGCTACATCCGCTAAGCGAGAATTTTTTTTTTTTTTTGGATTTTCTTTGTTACTGATCGACTTTATGTGCCTTACTATATATTTTTGTTATTATTATTTTTTTTAATATTTTTATTATTGATCTAATAGTCAACATGCCAATAACAATCAACAAACAGGCCATTATTATCAGCAGTGACATCAGATCTTAAAAATAACGACCGTTAAAGAAAAAATAAAAATATCAACATACATGTACTTGATTTGAAAATTACCCGTGATTTATATGGAAAAAAATAAAAAAACAACAAAAAAACTAGAAACAATAAACCATCTGAATAAAAAGAAACAAAAAAAAAAAAAAAATTGCAAAGAATGAAAAGATAAAAACAACAACAACAACAAGAAAGAGAAGAAAAAAAAACCATTCACACAAAAAAAAAAAAAATTAAAATAAAGGAAAAAATCGTAATTTTCCAAAATCACTAGACACCCTCAGGCAGCCCTAGACTCACATAATCGGGCCGACCGGAACTGCAGTTAAAAGACCGCTCATATGCCAGCTTGGGCATAATGCCAGCATCGCGGGCCTTTTTGTACGACCACTGACTAGATTCAATCGTCTCTGTATCCCATGCCCAGTACATTGACCCCCAACCACCGTTGCTTTCAAACACAGTCATTTGCACTTCGGCAAAATTAAGCAAAAACTGTTTGTAGGCATCAGAATAGCTTTGCGGATCAGAATTAGACACATTACATGAACAATCAACGCCGCCGTAACAAGACATTGTTGTTACCGCGGGGGATCCATTGTCGGGTGCAAAATCACCCTCCCATCTTGATCCCACACCAACGTTATTAAGATAAAGGGTACAGTCATTGTCAGCTTGACTCCACTCGCCGACTAGTGTGTTGCCGTGGCCTGTAGTCAAATTAGTTGACCGCGCCATCTGCGAGGTCCACTGCTCACACACGTAGTTAATCTTGGCTGTGTGGGACATGCCTAGCAAGTTTTTATCAAAAATAGTGTACTGATGAACATCAAGTGCCATGTCTGGATACGTTGACTCGGGATATTTGCCTTTCCAAGCATCAACACCAAGGAATCCATCACCAAAAACAACTGTGCCCTCGTAACCAGCGTTGCGCACAATAGTAGTGGCATTCTTGGTCCAGTCAATCACTTCAGTAATGTTAAGATCCTGCATCCGCGGCTCGTTGACAAGACTGTAAAGTGTAACAATGTTCTTGTAGCGATCTTGAGCAAAGAACTTGCCAAGTTTGGTGTGAATATCAAGCGCCCGCTGGCCGTACATGGCTCCATCTGTGCCGTTGAGCCATTTGACAGAATTCTGGCGACCACTATGGTTCCATCCATTTTGCCCACCGGGCACAGAATGTAAATCAAGATTGACACGAATACCGTATTTACGCGCCCACTCAATCCCGCGCAATAGGTATCGCCATGAAATCTGAGGCAGGAAATGTTCATCAGGCCAGGTTTGCACGGCCCAATAGCCTAATGGAATACGCACATGGTCAAGACCTGCTTCGGCAATCTCTTTAAAACTCGCTTCTGTGACAAAAGTGGCATAGTGGTTTTCCAAAAGATCAACAACAGCATCCATGCCCCCGGTCGAGTTAACATAGTTGGTCAGGGTCCACTCATCAACAATGCCTTGACTTAGTGAATAATTGCTAAAGTAAGACGGTGTGATAAAGGGCTCGAGAATCAACCAACCACCAAGGTTGACGCCGCGAATAGGTAGTTCACCATAAGTAAACGATTTCTCAAGCGGCGGGACGTTGATGTTTGGCTGTTGAGAATCATCCCAAGTCGAGTTAAGCCCAATAATGGGTAGGCCACCCACAGTTTCGTCTGTAAAAGTAGTATTAAAGTCGGTGGTGTCCTTCCACGTGGAAACATCGTAAAACGTCCCCTTGAACGAGTCGGGCATTACGCTAGTGCTGTTTTTGGTCGAAGCCGCATTGGATAAACTGCTTGTCGAGCTCGAACTAGTGGCATTCTTAGTATTGTTTTTGTCGTCATTGTTCTTGCCAATCACAACAACTCCAATGGGCACAAGAACAGCTATAAGAATTATGACTAAAACAGCTAGAGCAATAAATGCAATACAGAGCTTGCGTTTTCTTTGCCATAACGAGCCGGAGCCGTTAGCAGGGTCATCCCCGCCGCCGGGGGGAACACCGCGGTTAAATTCTTTTGCCAGACTAGTTTCCGTGTGCTGATCAATAAACGACCCCGCTTTAATGCCGCCAAGGTCACGCTGGTTACCAAAGTTGCTATTGTCATATATATCGCTTTCATTTGGGGATTGATTTTCCAAGCTATTGTCAAATCTTGATGATGCGTGCCCGCCCCCAGCACCGACGAGGCCTCCACCAATGACGGTTTCCTGGGAAGCCTGTGTGGCCATAAACCGTGAGGTTTGCAATCTTCCAGCGTTGCGGCTCTGGTCTTGAAGCTCAATAGACTGTTGCGAGTGAACCCCCGCAGGTGAGAGGGGAAGTGAAAATACAGGCGGGACCTGCTGTTGGTTCATTGACTCGCTACGTTGCTGGTGCTGCAATTGACTAGATGACCGGATTGCAAAGTCAGGATCCTGCACAAAGACCGAGTTGAGATGGTCGTGCGGATTGAGGATGGAGTTACTGGTGTTGTTATGGGATGAGGCGTATGAATGTCGCGCATCATAGTTGCTCTCTTCTTCATCAAAGTCTGACTCACTGGACGAGTCGCTAAGGTTGTCGTTAAGGGCGCGAATTAGGGAATTGTTGCTGGAATGAAGGTTGGCAGTGACAGAGCTAACGTTGCTGCTAGTATTGAGAGAAGAACCAAGCGCCGCTGCAGCAGCGCTGTTATACGATCCTAATGCCCGCTGGCTTATTCTACTAATAGGAGTATCGCTGCCACCATGACCCGAGCCCTGAGTAGGCGAGTTAAAAACTTCTCTTGCTTGATGGTTGGTCGACGTTGGCGTGTTGACGAGAAAGGAAAACACCGATCCTTCATCGTCGGGCATACTGGCATTTCGAAAGCGGGTTGGAATCGTTGTGGGCGAGCTTACCAGATGGTTAGCAACAGAAGCATTAAAGGTATCACGCTGGCTGAGGCGTCGCTGTTGTTGCAATCTCTCCTGTTGTTCTTGCTGCTGGTAGCTGTTTGGTGTAATGGTCTGACCAGAGAGGTTTGTGTGATTCAACGGCGTAAACTTTGATGGTGACAGGGGGTTCGTGATCTCGACCTCCGGGAGTTTTTCATTATTGAATTGAAACTTGAGTTGTTCTTGTTGTTCTTGGTCAATTATTTCAGAGAGAGGTCTGGCACTGGCTGGTACTGTGGATGACTGGGTCGAAGTTTCCTCTGGCGACTGCCAATAAAACTGACTGATAGTAGCCATAGCAATGTCAGTGGGGAGTAAAGAGAGTGTGATTGAAAACTAAACGATTTTACAGATATGAAAAGAGAAAAGAAGGAAAAAAAAAAAAAAAAAAGAAAGAAAGAAAAAAAAGTAAACGGCAAAATAAAACAGAAAAGAGAAAATAAGGAGTCTACATGAAAAAAACGAGAGAGATCGTTTTTGGATATAGACAAATCGTGAGATAATTGGGTCTGGATGAATGAGTATTAAATGTCAGAAAAAAAAAAAAAAAAAGTCTCCGCAAATGGCCCACAAGCGACAATCTAAGGTTTCCCTTTTAGGCAGGTGAAATCTGTAAAATCTCATGTACTTGGCCCCTGAAATGGAATTAAATAAAAAAGGATATGCGCACAACGTGAGCAGGCTGCTGGTTCAGCCAAAGGACCCGGTCGATGCAGTCTTTTCTCCTGTGCAGAGATGCCTAAACGTCTAAATTTATAATTTACGCGCATATTTATTCAATTAGCTATGCGCATTCCAGTAATTACCTGTTAATTGAACTTTGCCAGAGGAGTCTGCTAGAGAGAGATTTCAGTTTTTCATTACCAGCAAATGTGTGTTTGTTTACGCCTTGAAAATGCCAATCGATTTCAACTTGAAATTTTCAATAGAAGTTGCAATGAATTTTTTTCTCATTTTGATTTATTTACTTTTAATATATATATATATATATATATTTTTCAGCAATAATAAGAACTGAAAATGCCAAAATGTATATAAAAAAAAAAAAGATCTCTGAATGCTGTTGTTGTTGTTGTTGAATATATTTTGCTTGTTTCTCTTTTAGGAATCTGCATGTATCTGTTTTAGTTATTGAAATAGCTTAATTTGTACAATTTTGTTGAAAATTATCTCTCTCCATGTCTAACCTTAATTATTATTATTATTATTATTATTATTATTATTATTATTATTATTATAAATTCTAACCCTCAAATTGTATAAAACAAAATATTTACTTTTTCTTTCACCTGTCTCTTTTGATGCCCGTGAAAATATGCATGCAGTCATGTGTTTGTGCTTATGTCATTATTAGATAATGAATTAATCATCATCATTAATTAATTAATTTTTTTTTTCCATCAGCAACAACCAGTACACGATCTCTCATCTTTGATCTAAAAAAAATATAAAACAAAAAAAAAAAAAATCTAAATTACGGCATAAATCAAAAAATGTCATCTTCACAATCAACTCAACAAGAACAGCCAGAAATTGGTCAAAGCTTTCGTGATTATTTCCAGTTAAAGGAAACTTTTGATCGCCTTATTCTCAAAGCGGAACATTTTGCTCCTAACTATGAGCACAAAGCCACGGCCGAGAATGTCAAAACCCTGTTTACAACCTTGAATGAAGTTGAAAAGTTGATGGATAAACTTCGTCAAGACTCTAAATAAATCTTGGTCTTGTTAGATTAAACCAGAATGTGAACTGGCTTCTGGTATTCATTGGCTCCTGTTGCTAGCGACAAAAAGTTGTAAATTCCAGGCCCTTTAGAGATATATCCCAGTTTTTATTAAACAACAATTGAATCTCAATACAAACTCCACCAACATATTGACTTTTTTTTTTCAACTGCTTTTATTTTTGGTTTGATAGTTAGCAAGATTGGTGGTTTATGAGCTGGTTGTTTGATTTTATACTTGGGTTTTTCTGGTGAAATATAAATAGATGTCAAAGTCATGAATGAATTCACTAAAAGCCGTTCAGTAGCACTAGGGCTAATATACATCATCTTTTATGAATAAACAAAATAAATCAACGAAAAAAAAAAATTACACACAGGCTCTGTCTATTACCGATTTAATACCATTGTGCGGGTTTTCAATCTTGCAAAACACTTGTAATGGTAAATAAGGATTTGTAAAGATTACTTATCAACTATACAATCATCTTTATCTATGAACTGACAACTCAAGCTGCTGAGGCAAGCTAAAAGAACCCTATTACTTTTGTTTTGACGAGTCTTGGGAGAAAAAAAAAAAATTGAATTAAAAAATCATCGAATGTCAACCCCTTATACACACGTTGAAAGCGTTATTTTGTTAGTCTCATTGAGCCGTGGGTTAATTAAATGTCTTTTTTTTACATTCCTTTTATTTTCATTTTTAATTTTTTTATTTAACACTTGTCACGGACCAGATCGCCGGTCCGGGATTACTAAGCTTAAGTTAAGAATTTAACGGGAAGATTCAGAGAAATAAGTTTATTTTGCTATATATGATTTAAGAGTTAGTCCGGCTGAGCCTTAAGGTCGACGTCAGGAGTCACTACTTACAGAAAAGAGAGTGAATGTGAAAGTAGCTGGGAATCCAGTAATATAACCTTTAAGCGCCTGAACCTGATGATGCAAGTTGTCTGAGGACAATTCTTGAATTGAAGCAGAAACGTTGAGAGTTGGGTATACGGAGACTTGAGAATTCTTCTTCCTTCTCTCTTCAATGGAGGGGAATCCAAGAGGTTTATATTATCCTCGTTGGGCCATTTCACTCCAATTAAAATCGAGACAAGGAATTACAGCATTCCATTTGGCTCCCTTTCTTCTCAACTCACGTTCTTTGCATTAAAAGATTATTTAATTAAATATTATGTCAGAACAGTAGTCAGCAATCCAGTGAGATACGCCTCACAAGCTGAACAAATTCTAACACTCATCCCCTATGATTCATCACGTAATATAGTAAATTGCCTGAAGGGTTATTCAAGGTATTGATATGAGAAGGGCAGCATTAATATGTGACGACGCAAGGCCCGTCGGGACGTGTGTCGTGACAACACTTAAATATTTAGAACCATAACCAAAATTTCCACCCATTTATCTTGACATAAAAAGCTTAGGGATTTCAATCTATACGAGTGTATTATAATCTAATCATTTCATGGTCTTGAACCAGTTCTTTAGATGATATTAGTATTTCTCATTTAACCTTCTTTTGAGAAGTTGTTACTTTCACACCTATAGTGATGACTTTCCGAATGAAAAATACAATTAAATACAATTAAAATTGAATAAATGACATTAGTATTAATAAATCTTTCTAAATGTAAAACTGACAGATATCTCATAAGCCTTCACGAGTTGAATTTTTTTTTTTTTTCATTATTTTTTGGGAAAAAAAATGATCAATGAATAGGTATATAAAAACCAAATCGAGTCTTGTTAAGAATTGACAATATCCTAGACGCTTCAAAAATTATACGTAAACAAAAAACTAGAAATTATATACACGTGTAGCGGGATGCTTGATAGGCAGATAGTTTCCATTTCCTATCAAACTGTCTGGTTTATTTAGTAGTCTGATCACTTTAATTTACATAGAAAGAATTATTTGGCCCACGCCTTGACTTATACTATTGCATTATAATTAACTATAGGATATTGAAATCTTTTTTTTTTTTTTTTTTTTTTTTTATCTTTTCTCATTTAAATCACCAAATTTGTATTTTTAGATTATTTAAAGCATTAAAGCATTTTCATCTGTAACTGATAATACTATGAATAATAACTAATAATAGTACATACAAATTGCAAAAAAAAAACAATCAATAATGTTCAATTACAAATGGAAATGCATTAGAATAGAATGAGTTTTTTTTTACTTTCTCGTTTCAAATGAAAGAACTTTGCATGACAATTGGTATTACGCTTAGCCTCAATGCTCTTGTAGTTTACAGGCAATTTGGCTAGCGGCTTGCCACCGCCACGAAAAAAGATTCTAAGTGTTGGCAGTGGTCAATTTCAACTCACACTCATAGCGGTTATCATCACTTTTGTAGAATGTTTGGTATAGTATAGGCATCCACCCAAAATGTATGGGAATAAAACATTATCTTTTTTTTTTTTTTTTTTTTTTTTGTTAATTTTAATTTGAGCAATGTAATAAAAAGTGTCTCCACTCATGCTGAGACGTTACTGGCAAAAGGAACGGCTCAACAATTGTCAAGCTTTCCACAGGCGCCCGCCGGCGCCCTTGGAGACGCGGCTGGTGAGCAACATGCTGGGTGCTTTTAAGTAATGTCGATTGCAGCTGTAGGTCAAACCGGGGCTGCAGGGCCATGAGCATTTTAATGTGCGCTTGCCGCCGCTTTTGTTTATCAGCCACCGGTAACGCTGGTGTAAGGGCGGGGGTTGGTTCGGGCCCTGACATTTTGGCTGGTGTGGAATTGGGAGTTTCTTTGACAATTTTAGGCAAAGGAGGTTGCAGCCGGTTTCCGCAAGAGTAGGACCGCTTGAAAAACATTTTTTTAAATTTTCCTTCCGATGCAGCGTAGAAAAACTTTTGTTTGCTTTGTATTTCACTTAAGTCTGCTTTCACTGGTAGTGCGGGCGGCACCATTTTTGATTGGTTTGATGTTGATGTTTTGTTGTGCTCGAGTTTAGATGTGTTTGCAATGGGCTTTTTGACGACTCTTAGAACGGGTGGTAACAAATGTTGATTTTTTTCTTGAATCTCCATTTCTTTCAACTTACGGGCTTCAAAATGTTTCATCTGTTTTTGTTTATGCTTCGTTTTACAATTGAAAAATTGAGAATACTCATTTTCCATATCCTTGCGCTGCAGGTACAACCTTGTATTGTCAACATCTTTAAAAACATTGAGCGAGGGTATGTATACAGGTGTAAATACACCAGTAATTTTATTATCGGTACCATTAATCATATCACGTTCTCGCCCAGCAAAATTTGCAAAGAATTCCAGCGCAAAAATATCTCTTGTAGAATTAATCCGCTCTTGTGGCCAGACCTTGATAAATTGCTTAATTGCATCTTTGCAGCTCTCTGACACCGGCAGTTCGCGCTCGTCAGGAAAGACAAGTTTTTGATTGTAAATGATATGAAGTATCTCAGACTTGTTGCGCTTAATTTGAAATGGCACGCAATTGTAAAGGCACTCGTAGAAGGTGATTCCAACCGCCCACCAGTCTACTAGGCAATTATAAGGGCCCTGTTTGTGTACCTCGGGTGCTAGGTAACTGAAGGTTCCCGCCATTCCTGTAACTGTTTTCGTTTCAAAATTCAATTCTTTAGCAACGTTGAAATCTGCTAGCTTCACATGGCCTGCCGAAGTCAAAAGAATATTTTCTGGCTTAATATCGCGGTGAATAATGTCGTGAGTGTGGAGATATTCAACAGCACAAGAGAGCTCGGCAATCCAATGGCAAACAACTTCCTCAGAAAAAGTCAGGTTTCTTATGTGCAATCTTAGGTCGCCAGCTTCTCCCAACTCAAGAACAAGAAAGAAAAATAAGTCGTCTTGAAATGTGCAACTCATGTTACAAATGAACGGGTGTCGGAGCTTGGCTAGTATTTGCCGTTCATTGACAATAGTCCGAATCACTTTTGGTGCATGCCGCTTGTCGACGTATTTAAGTGCATAGTAGTTTTGCGTTTGCTTTTGACAAACCATAATGACGCGTCCGTACGCACCTTTCCCCAACCTTTTAACCAAGTGATAGTCAGTAAGGGACAAGTTGCTATTGTAGCGTCGTGACTCTTTGCGTTTTCCAAATTTTGGTGAAATGGGATCAGGTTTTGATACCAATTTATGGAAACTGGAGCTGGGAGTTTTGTAGGCAAGTGGCTTTTGATGTGAATGACTCTGGCCCATTGTAAAGTAAACAAAAAATAAGTGTCAGATCTTTATGAATTGCAAAAAAAAAAAAATACAAACAATGAGAAAATATATGACAGCCTAAAAACTGGAAGTCCATTGTGTTTATATATATATATTTGTGAACAGACAAAGTATTAGACTAAACATTGCCAGATAACAGTTCCTTTCCATCTTGACTATTGCAAAAAGCTAATTCATGCCAAAGGCATAATTTGAGCAGCCCAGGGTATATCTCCCAACCCTGGCTAAAAGTGACATGAATTGATAGATTGAATCAGATATGGTAAAACCAATAACTGGGTTTGTAGCTATTTCCGACAATCTTTTTTTATTTTCAATTTTTTTTATTTTTTATTTTTTGGAAAATGCACTGAAAACGAGTGGACAATATAGTTAATCCATTTGAAAAAAGTGATGGTCTAAAGGTCTTGAATGGTTTTTGGTGCTCGAATCTCAACAATCATTGACAGTATCTATCTGTTAATCAACAGATAATAAAATCTGTGACACACCTCAGTTTAGCAATTGAAGGAGGCGGTGGTTTTTAGTTACTCTATTAGTTCAACTAGTTTATTTGAATTTGAGTTGTTTCAATAAAACCTCTCGGTAGTTGTATCTTTTTAAAGATAACGATAGGAAGATTGTTTCAATTTGTTTGTCTTTAAAAGCCCATTTCTCATCAATACAACTGATTTTATCAAAATAGTAGAATCCACATTAAACCTCCGGCAGTTTTAATTGCGCTTTTTAATGCTTATTCACCAGTTGCGCTCCAGGGCAAACAGAATATAAAGGCACATCTAAAAAAAGGCTAAATGTGCCTACGCCTTGTAAATAGGAGGCTACCCATGAGGGCGCATGAAGTCCTTTGACACTCTGGCAGCTGACAGTCGACACGAGGATCTAAGCAAGAAAAAAAAAATCCAGCTATTCTAAATATAGATTGCAGCTAAAAAAAAATAACAAGATTGATTTGCACTCTATCATAGCCCTCATCCTTGTGTAGTGATGAGATAGGAATGTTCACAAAAAAACTTGTAAGCCTACATTTTATGTTGCTTGAGTGTGTCAAATAGCTTTTTGAACTTACGACATATTTTGTACTACCCGCTGTAGTAAAGTGTGTGATGTGATTGGGACTTTAAACAAAGCTTCCTTCTGCCCTCATTTTTCAGTTGCAACGCTATACCCACCCCGACACACACATTTTTAAGCATGATCTCGCTGATTCGACAAAGCAAGACCTGCCACCGGGCAAGTGCTTCTCTGCTGAAAACGAGAGCATTTCCCTTTACCGCTGGTGCTGTCAAGTCTACTATTCGCTTAAACTCATCGGTTTCATCATCTTCATCATCATCAGGTCTGATCAAGCCTGCAACCAAGCCTGTCAACGAGAATGAGCTTGGCAAAGTCCTGGCCGAGACCATCCGCGTAAGTTTTACCTCCAGTGATATATATATATATAACGAAGTTGCTAACATCTACTAGTCTCAAGGACCGCTCTCCCTGGCGGCGTTCATGCGCGAGTGTCTCACCAACCCTGCCGGCGGTTACTACATCAATAAGGACCCCTTTGGCAAGTCCGGTGATTTCATCACCTCGCCGGAAATCTCTCAAATGTTTGGTGAGCTTGTGGGTATTTGGGTCTTGACGCAGTGGATGCTGCAAAATAAGCCGCCCGCGGTGCGCCTGATTGAGTTTGGCCCCGGTAGAGGTACCCTCATGTCGGATGTGCTGCGCTCGGCACGCCCGTTCAAGCCGTTTGAAAACGCCATCAAGGAGGTCTATTTCGTCGAGGCGAGTCCGACCCTGCGCCAAGCACAACACAAGCTTATCTGCGGTACCAATGAGCTCAAGCACGATAAAACCGCCGGCGTTTACAATTCGAAATCACTTTACAACGGCACGCCCGTGTTTTGGGTCGAGGATGCTAAAGTCCTGCCGAAAAATACCAACAATACTGATGATTTTGCCAACTTTATTATTGCGCATGAGTTTTTTGACGCCTTGCCTATTTACCAGTTTGAAAAAGTCGCTGATGAACCTGGTGTGAGCACCAAGCTTCCAAGCCAGCGCCCGGCCTCGTGGCGTGAGTTTGTGGTCGACTACTGCGTGCCCAAGCCCACCGAGCTGGAGTCGTCGATTCTGCTACCCAAACAAAGCATTGTTAAAACGTCATCCAAGAGTAGTGATGGCCAACTCAACAAAAACGACAAGCCCGTGTTCCAGCTGGGCCTGGCCCCCAGCTGGACCGTGCCCGCACGCATCATCCCTAAGACGCACTCGCGCTACGACGCACTGCCAATTGGCGCCAAGGTCGAGATTTGTCCCGACGCCTGGGAGGTTGCTGAACAAATGGCTGCACGCATTGACAAGAGCAAGGGCGGCGTGCTCGTCGTTGACTACGGCCCCAGTGATACCATCCCCGTGAACTCGCTGCGTGGTATCAAGGACCACAAGCTTGTTAACCCCTTTGAAAATCCTGGTGAGGCCGACCTTTCTACCGACGTTGATTTCCAGGCCATCAAGGTTGCTGCGGTACAAGCGCGCCCCGACGACGTGGCTGTCTACGGACCCGTCGAGCAAGGCGACTGGCTGCACACTATGGGCATTGGCGCGCGTGCTACCATGCTTGCTAACTCGCAGACGACTGTGGAGGGCAAAAAACGCGTCGAGCAAGCCTACAACCGTCTTGTCGAGCGCGGCGGTGGAGCCATGGGCAAACTTTACAAAGTCATGGCCATTGTGCCCAAGGGCCAGAGTAAACCCGTTGGATTTGGTGGTGATATCTAAAGTGAAAAAAAAAAAGTCTTTCTTTGAGGCCCCAGCTTGGCTGCACGTGAAAGATGAATATATATACATTGTAAATACGCGTTTCATAGTTAATATGAATTAAATAAAATTATGCTAATTATATGGGGATCACAAACTATACTTGGTAGGGCAGCTGCGTGGCGTAGACGTCAACCCACGCCGCCGGGCTATTGGGAGTGACGGTCCAGGCTACACAATAATGCGACAAGAGGAGCCGCAGCTCTTCCAGCTCATCGAGGAACTCGAGGCGCGAGATGCGCTGCTGCTCCTCGCGCGCAATCCACCGTTCGTAAATGTACATCATGTCGGCGGCACGCGGCGCCCCCAACCCGCGGTCAGTCAGCCGCTGCACCTCGGCCTGCAGCGTTGGAAACCGCTGCAAAGTGGGCAGGCTGATCCCGCGCGTGGCAAGGTTCTCGACCATGACTTGACCAAATGCGTCATTGCCGCCAATGGGTTCGTACAGGATCATGCCGAGCCCAGCGCTAAAATGTGTCACAAGAAAGGCAAAAACATTATCCGATTCATCGGGTTGTAAATAACAAAGACAGCATTCAGAAATCACCAGGGTAGGAAGCGTTGGATCCATTCCCGGTAGTAACGGCGTCGTGGCATTTAACGTGCGCAGATCAACAGCGTGTAAATGATATTCTGGCGTGTGGATTTCGGCGGCGCCGGGAGTAGCGGGATTGGGCCTGGCGCCTGTGCGATAGATGACGTCAGAGAGCAGCGGCGAGCTATGAATGGTCAATGCTTTCTTGGTCGTTGTCACAGCAAAATCAAGTTCGTGATAAATCAGTTTGGCATCAGCCGCAGCAGCAGCAGCACCATTGTACTTGGCTAAAAGCGAAAATGGCCGCGTGTCGGAGCCCGCGCCAAGTGAGATGATTTGACATTGTGCCGTGGTTTCAAGAAATAAATCAACGAGCTGAGTCACAGCCAGGTGCCGCACACAACTTCCTTCAGATTTCAGTTAGAAGAAAAAAAAAAAGGCAGGAGAAGAGACCAGTGTAATTTGAGAAACTGCAGGCGGCCACTTCATGATAGCAATGATAGGAGAAAACAAACTCACCAATATTAATGATCGGCATTTTATTCACGAATTGACCCGCTGAATGAAGCCCGCGACCATGATGCTGTGGTTGCTCTTGTGCCAAAAACCCAGAAACGATTGCCTCAAGGTAGGGGTCAGCAAGGTAGCCCTTCTTGTACGCCGAGTACTTGGACGAGAGTGCGTCCGTGTCGGTAGATTGAACAATGCGGTCCTTGCGCGAAATGCGAGGCCCGCCCGCAGATCGCTGCCCGCTGCCGCCAGTGGATCGAAAAGCTCCAAAGGGAGATGCCATTTTTGTCAATGGAAATTAATGCGAGGAGAACGGTGGGGGGAGGCAAAGGGTCCCGGTGTTCCGTTTGATTGAGATTCTGGTGGTAGTAGCGAGGTGGGGTGTTTAGGGTTCTATGGTTGACTCATTTGGAAAACTCCGATTTTTGTATAAAACAAAAAAATCATTCAATGACCAACCCTTCTTCTTCCTCGTAAATTTCACCATCGGACTCACCCTCCACAAAAAGAGATACATTCAAGTTTAAAACCACGTTATAATAATGGCTCCTACTAAGAAAGCTGGTGTTTTGGGCGCCACTGGCAGTGTTGGCCAGCGCTTTATTCTTTTACTCTCAAACCACCCCGATTTTGAGCTTTCCGTGCTCGGCGCTTCTAAGCGCTCGGCCGGCAAGGCCTACGCCGACGCTGTCGAGTGGAAGCAAACTTCTTTGCTCCCCGAATCTGCCTCAGGCATTGTTGTGCAAGAATGCCTTGCTGAGAACTTCAAAGACTGTGACGTTGTTTTCTCCGGTCTTGACGCTGATTACGCTGGCGAGATCGAGAAGCAATTTGTCAATGCTGGTCTCGTTATCATTTCCAACGCTAAGAACTACCGTCGCCAGGTTGACGTTCCTCTTGTTGTTCCCACTGCTAACCCCGAGCACCTTGATACTTACAAGACTATCAAGGCTCAAGCCAACGGTGCCAAGAAGGGTTTCCAGATCTGCATTTCCAACTGCTCTACTGCCGGCCTCGTGGTGCCCTTGCGCGCTCTCCAGGACGCTTTTGGCCCGCTTGAGGCCATTACTGTTACCACCATGCAGGCCCTTTCCGGCGCTGGTTTCTCGCCCGGTGTCCCTAGTATGGACATTATTGACAACTTGATCCCCTACATTGGTGGCGAGGAGGATAAGCTCGAGTGGGAGCCGCGTAAGATCCTTGGCAGCATTGCCGCCGATGGTGTCTCGTTCGAGAATATCCCCGATAAGGACCTGCGTATCTCTGCTCAGTGCAACCGTGTTCCTGTCACTGACGGCCACACTGGCTGCGTCAGCATCAAGTTCAAGAATGCCAAGCCTACCCCGGAGCAGGTCAAGGAAGCCCTTCGCAACTACACTTCTGCGGCCCAGGAGCTGCGTACACACTCGGCTCCCTCTAAGGTTATCCACGTGCTGGAGCAAAACGACCGTCCTCAGCCCCGCTTGGACCGTGACCGCGACAGTGGTTACGCTGTTTCTGTTGGTCGGGTTCGTGAAGACCCTGTCTTTGACGTTAAGTTTGTCTTCCTGTCACATAACACCATTCTTGGTGCTGCTGGCTCGGGTATTCTCATTGCCGAGCTGCTGCTGGCTAAGAATTTGATTTAGAAATGTCTTGCTATGAGGGTATCGTAATGTAAATTTGTATATTTAATAAATAAAAGAGAACAAACAAAAAAAAAAAAAATTGAAATATTAGTCTTTATAAAACGGATTCCGCTAGACGTGGAAGATTGGATATGCAAAATATATAAGTGGAGGTGATAATGTAGAATGGGTATCGTGAAAGGATAATGATAATGTAAGAAGAAGAAGAAAAAAAAAGCAAATATAATAATCATGAAGTTGGAAGTAAGCCCCTTTACCGCAGAAACTCTAAAAGATCCATAGAGCCTTCGCTTGCATTGTCGTCATCAAGCTCAACCTTTTTCGCGGTTGTTGACAGGAATGGACGATCGTCAAACGTGAGCTGCTTGTTGAACCCACGACCAGGAAACTTTTGCGTTTGCGACAAGAAGCTCGAAGAGCGATGGCTAATGTGACCGAGACTTGGATCGTAGCCTGAGTCATCGACAAAGTCAGGTTTGCTTAAGGCACCACTGGTCTGTTGTTTGGCAAAGTGCTCGAGGTCAACGTCAAAGGCCTGGAAGACAGAATTAGAGTATTTTTCTTCATTTTCAACTGCGTGGATGTTAGCATTACACCTCATGCCGCCTGTGGATGTGGCCGAGTCGAAGCACATTCCTGGCTGGCCAGTGCTGCCGGAGCTGTTGCTGTCGCTGCTATCTTTTCTCGGTTTAGCGCGGGCTAGACATGCACAGGTCAATATTCTCCAAAGGTGGTACTTGATTTTGTCAGCATTATGCTTAGTAAAAATTCTTTCCTCCCTATCAACCCATGGCCTCTCTCTGATCAAAAAAGCGATTGTATCAATGACACAGTTGAAAGGCTGCATGAAGGCCGCAATCGCACCAATCCAGTACACGGGGCCGTGTTTAATTTCGTAATTGAATTGAAGGCCATGCACTGCAAAAGGCGCTATCCAAAGAAATACATAAGCCAAAGGATAGACAAAAATTGAACGGATCTGGCGCTCAATCATGTTGCGTCGTTGCTGAAACCGCAACATGGTATCCTTTTGAAATTCGCGGATGGCCAGTGATCGTGGGTCAAGATCCGCCTCATTGCTGCCCCCCTGGAAAAGTTTCGACGGCTCAAGAAACGAAAAGCCTGGAAAGTAAGAGAAAAAGCGGAGCAACGAGCAGACTACAACGAAATATACTTTTTTCAGAGTTATGCACCACTTGGAGAATAAGCCGGACGCGTCGTCGCCGGGAGGGGAGTTATTTTTTTCGTTTGGGTTGCTGGAAGTACTATTAAGATTAACGTCAAAAGTGTTGGTGTTGTCTTCAAGGTAAGTTTGGCTCTGCTTGAACTCTTTAATGACTTTAGAGTACTCAAGCTTGACATAGATGTAAATTGTGACATAAATGGAAATAATAGAAATAAGGATGATGTATCGCGGCACCCATGAGAGCACGAGGCGATACCAAATAGGACGCGGTGGGAGGTAGCACCACGTTATTAGCGGTGCATATGAGTGTCTACCATTGTTGATAAATGCTAGGGATGCCATTAGAATAGGCAGTAATATGTTGATGCCGTAAACGTAGTATCTAAACTTGTAAAGACCGCCTTCGGGGCCTGAAGACTTTCTAAAAATGAGAAGCGCGGTATGAATGGCGAGAGCGAGAACGGCAAAGTCAGCACCCTCGATAAATGCGGATGTAAAAAAGCCCACAACATCACAAAAATTAATGTTATCATAGGCCGATGGCACAAGGAGCACACGGGCTGGATACCAAAGAAGAACGAGGGCCTTGCCAAAGTCAAACATCAGCAGTAGTAAAATAAGATGATGACGAAAGACTTTTATTCGCATAGATATGTAGAGATAAAATGCGAGAAGGCCGGCGCCAATACTGAGGCATGATGCAATAACAGAAAGAACGCGCAGAATGTAGGCCTGGTGAGGTTCGAAAGCGTTGATGCTTTCGAGAGCGAGCATGGTGCTGCTGGAGAGAGTGTGTGGGGTTATCAAGTAGTATCTAACAAATTATAAACAATTAAAGAAAAAATTAGATCAGTTGAATGAAGATGAATAAAAATGCTGCAGATTGAAAGTAAAAGCAGCTATGCGTGTCAGAGAGGAATGATAAAAGATAGTTTAAGGCTCGCAGTAGGAGAGTGTGATATGGCTGTTGTTGTTGTATCTAAGGTGAAAGTGGAGTATTAGACACAGCTGAAGCTGTTTGGGAGGGCGCTGGGCCTAAGCGAGGGCGAGACTAAGTGTGTGGCACCTTCGAATGGTATTAGTAGGCGATGTTGACGAAAAGCTGAAGAGAGAGAAGAAAAGGAAGAGAAGAAAGAAAGAGGTAGAAAAAGTGAAATGCAGAAAATTATTAAAATTCAAAAAGGAGCAAAGAAAAAGAAAAAAACTTTTTTTTTTTTTCTCCCGCACAGGAATTATACCAAGTTCAAAACCACAAAATGCCCTTTTTTTTTTTTTTAATTTTATTTTCGTTAAGTGAGTACCAGAGGTGTATGTATACCGTATTTGTAAATATTGTAAACACTGACTGATCTTTGTATTTTCAATTTGATCTTCTTAAGGGCACTCGGGGAATTTCATGTCCATCATTATACATAAACCATAGTCTTTTATCTATCAAGAATATATATATGCTCTTATGGCAGTGTGTTAAATACTAGAATTGTGTAACTTGTGTAAATTATAGCCAAATTAATCACAGATAAGTAGAAATTTCCATGGGTTCAGTTTGAGCCATCAAAAGGAGGCCAAACAAGTAAGGATTAAATGCTGTAAAAATTAAATAGACTCTAGTGTTTAGTACTTTTGTGTAAGGTAATCATTATGTAATAACATGCAAGTGTTTAAACTTTTAAATGTGGTTTGTGCATGTAACCATTACTAATTAGAGTTAACAGGACAGTTTAGGATAAATAGCAATGTAATGTGATAATAATTACATAACTCATTTGTAAGAGCTCTTGCTTGAAAAAAAAAATTCTTACAATTTAAGATTGCAGAGGATATGCAGTGTTTATGCACAAATCTCACTAAATGCAGTCATTTTCAAGACAAATGCCCTGTATATAAACTACACATGCATGAAAAGCAATTAACTATGTACAAAATGGCTATACATGGGTAGTCAAATCCATGGTGATTTAGTTATCAAAGACTGCTGATGACCCAAAAAAATGGCATAGTCACTTTCGGAACAAGGCGCCAGAAGCGTCGTTA
>JAJMRT010000249.1:0-33301 GCA_030558065.1 Geotrichum phurueaensis | reverse complement strand
ATTATTTTATTAACTGCTACTCCTATTATTATTATTATTATTATTATTATTATTATTATTATTATTATTATTATTATTATTATTATTATTATTATTATTATTTCCTTGGTTATAATTTGAGAACAGAACTCAATAAATCTACTTACTGGTGTTTTATAGTGGTGTTACTTTTGTGCCGACGGCCGTGAGTGCTTTGACAATTATTTGGTAATTACCAGACCAAAAATTAGTCCAAACACATTACATCATTTTAAACACAAGCATTCTACGATGCTTCAACATCTAGGTCATGATTTTGTACATGTTTTTCAGCAAATTGACAACAATTGTACAGGGTTATGAAACTCCAGATTGTGGCTACCGCTTGTACTTCATTTGCATTTTGCTAGGCTCAGTTACATGAGTACTCCAATTGAATATTCAGTAGTTTTAGCAGAGCATTGCTACTAGAGCTAAACAGTTGTCTTTAAATTTTTCCGGCCTTTAACTCGCAACTGGCTCAGTTCTATTCAATTTATTGTTAATCCACTTGAAACTGGGATAGAATGTGATAAAAAATTCCAACTTTTCGTTCAAACTTGAGTCTAAAAAGAATTAATAATACATACATATATTCATTAGACCTAGCCACGAAATAATAGTAACTAGGGAAACGCATAAAATCTAGAATGTAGCCTCGTAGACTGTTCAAAGTCCCATTTGTTAATCAACTCAAATCAATCTGATCAGTAAAGTCAAGGTTCCTAAGACACTCTAGCAACCATCACAAAGTGAGCGCTTTTAGACATTTAACACGGTTCTTTAGGGGCCACACCCCTGAGATGGGTAGCTTTTGTATTATGAAATTATTAAAACATGTTTTTATTGTTATCATTCCTGATGTTGTTGATGTCTCTGCCATTACTGCGATAGCTTGAATAGGCCCAGTTCTTCGCTTCTTTTTTTTTGTTTTGTCAGTTTTCTATTTAGTACCCGCAACAACAGCGTACGTAAACACCATTTTCATTTAGAAGTTTGGACAAACCTAGAATTTGTTAATGACTGGTTATTTACGAGCTTATTGGTAGTTGAAAATCCAAGGGGATGAATCAAGGCATGAAAGATGGAGATGATGGACGGGTTCTGCAGCTTGTTGTCAGCGGCCTTGGCCAGTCGCCAGTTATTAGCTAGGCTACCACTACATAAGACCTTCTCAGGTTTAGACAAGGAAATTTCGCTTCTAGCCGAGATTACAGCGTTTGAAAAAAAAAAAAAAAAAAAAAAAAAAAAGATAATCATTCAAAAATCAATAAATATTAATACATTGTAATATGCTTGGTGCAATAGGCTGTTAGAAGAGCATTATTGGCAAAAATTGCCGCCCTCAAAAATTTGCCTATAATCCTCGCTTCATCTTCACCAAACAAAAGAAACAAGAAGAGGCACGGAAATAAATCTAATCTTTGGCCTTGTTCAACGGGGTCAGAGCCGACAACGCTGGCCTTGAGGCATCGGGGCTCTGGCTAAATGCGCCTTCCATAGTACTAGTTGAGCTATCACTAGACTTTGGAGCTGCCACTGATGCTGATGCTGTTGGTGTCGCTGGAGTCATGCTCAGATTTGTCAGTTTGTCCATGCTTCCACTCGGTGTGATCCGGCCGCGCAGGTTTAGGTTGGACTTAACAGTGGGCAGCAAATCAGTTTCGCGCTTCTTTGGCTTTGCGATGCCATCTTCCGCAGCTTCAGCACTTTCCGTGGCCTCATCGTTCTCAGCACCATCGCCGTTGGGTTCTTCAGCATTGACGGCACCATCTTCCTTGCTTTTAGTCTCTGCGATTTCAGCCGCCTTTTCCGGAGCCTCGCTCACGGGCTTCTTCTCCCGCTCATGCAAAAAGGGGTGCTTCAGGCACTCCTCAGCAGTAATGCGCTTGTCAATGTCTATTTGCAAACACCTGGAAATAAAATCGCGCGCGTCGTCGGAAACGTCTTGCCAGTACTCTTCGGGCTCAAATGAGTAGTCGCACGCCAGAATCGCCTGCATTTCCTCGGCGCTTGAGTCACGATCAAATGGCGTGTATCCACAGAGCAAAAAATACGTGATGACGCCGATGGCCCAGACATCTACGGGCTTACCATGACCACTCTTTTTGAAAATCTCCGGCGCCATGTAGGCGGGCGTGCCGCACGTCGTTGTCAACATGCGGAATTTCTCTTCATCAATGATACGCGAAAGTCCAAAGTCGGCAATGAGCAAGTCTGAGTCCTCGTCGGGGGTTTGAAATAAGAGATTCTCAGGCTTGAGGTCGCGGTGCACAATGCCATGGCTGTGAAGGTACGCCACACCGGATGCAATCGAATAAATGATATTAGCGGCATCCGACTCATAAAACGAACCCTTGTGATATATTCTGTCAAACAACTCGTTGCCGCGAGCGAGGTCTGTCACAAGGTAAAGGTTATTGGGCGTTTCAAAGTAATCTACTAGGGTGAGAATGTTCTTGTGGCCCTGCGAGATGCGCTTAAGCACAATGATCTCATTCTTGACCATGTGCTCGCGGCCCTTCATCAATCGTTTGCTGATGACCTTGGTGGCGTACTGCTTGCCAGTTTGGATATTAACGGCCTCTTTGACAACAGAATACGTTCCGTGCCCAAGCGTGCGGCCCTGCAAAAAAATAAGTTAGCAGAGGAGATAAAAGCGGGCATTCAAAAAAAGACTTACAGTTTTGTACTGGCAAGGTAGTGGCTGGGGGCTAGGGGTGGACATGTCTTTTGAATTTAGTGAGAGGTGGTAGTTTATCTTCCGTAGGAAGGGTGGTGTTGAAATAGGTCGAGAGAAATTGGAGAGAGGGGGAAGTTTATTCCATCAACATTTTTGTCTTCTATTTTTGGCGGGAGCCCGAACTGGCTGAGGAAAAACAAAAAAGAAAGAAAAAAATCTCTACAAAGAGCTCTGTGAGTGGTTCAAAGGAGACAGCAAAAAAGTTTTTTTTTTTTTTTTTTGCTTTGTCAAAACAGCAAACGAGAATTCCAGCAGGTGAAAGTATATAACGTCTAACAAGTAAAATAGTAGCTTAAGCTCTTGACGAGCTGGATTTGAATCGGACAAAGCTATTTAATACTGCTGAGAGAAGTGAAGGCCCCGACAGCATGTATGAAAAGACAAGATTCCGACAAAACAAAGTCATCTCAGCTGACGTTCTTGGTCCTGCTGATTAGTGTATTTGGCACGAGACCCGTCATGTTTATGGCTTTGCCCCGATTATCTTTTTTCAAAGGCGGTATATTGGACATTTGTTCAGCAGTTGACGCTAACCGGCTGAGTTGTTCTATCGCCACTAACTGTGATCTAGTATGTCTACGGATTCATCTCTGTATTATGGATTCTATCGATGCAATTGCCCTCGGTCAGGAGCCCACTTCATCTTTTGGTATTCTAAAATTTTGAACAGTGTGATGGCTGTCGCGTTGCAAGCTGAACGGCATATAAGTGCTCTAAATAGTCATAGTTGATGAAAATATCTCTCGATTTAGATCCGATAAATTTGGTGTTCCTATCGGTGACTGCCTTGTTATCTCCCACGATTTAGAGAAGCAAAAGAAACGGCAGCTTTTTCTGATATGGCGTGTCTTTGATAGCGTAACTTTTGATTTTTTAACCGATTTGCTCAAAAAGTATTACAGGTTGATGATAAATGGCAGCAACGTATAGATCAGCTCCAAGATTCGTAGTAATTTTTCTCTTTAAATGGTAAACCACAAAAGAGTTGCTTTTCAAAGAAGACTCTTTTCAAGCTCAGAGAGTCTTCAGAAATGGGGTTCACACAAAACTTGGCTATTGTATGAAAACGTATAGCCTGTTGTCTTATCCTATTATTATAGTATTCATAATCTGAATTTGTAATTTGAAAGAGGTTACAAAAGTTGGTTTTCAAGGGTAATTCTCTTTCCTAATGCTCTTTAGACGGTTCCCTTGGCATCATCATTTTCATAATTTTTGTCATTATCACCATCATCATTATCATCATCATCATCATCATCATCATCATCATCATCGTCATCATCGTCGTCGTTCTCAGTGCCGTCTGATGAGAATTTTTGTTATGTAATAATATTGCTTTTACTGAATCATCGAGTCACCAGACAGATGTCATTTTTCAATAAAATCCCGTAGATACGCAACTTACGCATTTATATTTACTTTACGCAGCTCACTTTAGCAATAAAACCGTTTATTCTTAGACTGAGCGAAAACCTCTCCACCTTTAAACTAACAATTAATTAGAACAACCTCCAACTTGTCTCGTTTTCCGTTAGTCAGTGGTATTTTTTTTCAATCAATTGCCACTTTCTGAGAATTCTTCTTTTTCTTATATCTAACTACGGCTTTATACGTGTCTTTCTAGCGCCAATTCCGCTTTCTACATATCTGCTTTCACCTAAATTGCATTCTCTTGTAGCAACTATGGATCACAACAGCCCACCCTCCACGCACTTCACTAGTCATACACAAACATCCAATTCCAGATCTGTTTCGCATCTTGACATCAATTTTACGCCTACATTTACTGCGCACAGTCGTTCTCGCACTCGCAGCATACTGTCATCGCTAGGCTCGCTACGCTTAAGACCATCATCTAACCCCCCTGCTCAGCAACCTTCTCCTGGCTATGGCAGCACTTCAAGAGCGACAGTACGACCGTCAAGTCCTGTTCAAAATACAATTCTAACGCGAGAACCGTACCGCAGGTCCCGCTTTTCGCCAGCTGCGATAGGTGCACGCATTTCACAATTTGGCTCGTCACTGCTATCCTCAATTCGATCCAACCGTCATCACAATCCACCGGCCCCTGCATCTTCCGAACCTACGGCACCCCCAAACCCTATTGTGCCCGACACCACAAGAACAGACCCGATATACTTCAACAGATGGTCCAATATATCGACAGAAAACGACCTGGCAACGACGAGGTTTTCATCGAGTCTGTCCCAGGTGCATTCGGACTCGTCAAGTCCGGATGATTTTTCACGGCATGACGATCCCTCACCCCCTCAATCTCCTTGGTCACGACGCAGTGATTCCCATAACACTGAAAATCAAGCCATTGTTTTAGCACAATTGCTAGCTGTAGCTGCAACTGCAACTGCAATCTCTCTGGTTGACAATAGTCAACTAAATGACATTGACTCAACTGACCGCACTATATTGAGTAGCCCCTCGGGCTCCAACAATGCTGGGACAGGCGAAATCGAAACAACATTCATGGGTTTTTTGTCTAGTCTTCGTACGGGGCTTCTTGCTTCTGAGTTCTCTAATTCCTTTAATAATGAAGGTTCTCCCTCCTACAATGCAACCACTGCTGAAGATGAACCCATGTCAAATAGACCTGTCAATTTCTTTAGAATGTTTAGATTCACTCCGTCGCCGTCTGAGCCCAATCAAGTTCCAGTTTTAATGGTTGGAGTGCGGCAGGTAGAGAACCGCAATAGCAACAGCCCAGTTCAGGCGGCATTTTCAAGTCTTGGAGGCAATCAGACTGGTTCGCGGCATAACTTTTTTATGGGCGATGACTATAGTGAGGATAATGACACGGACTCTGGTAGTATTATTTTCAGAAACACTGCGCAGCGCGATAGCGCCAACACACGCAGTACCGATGGAAATGGTCAAGGGTCGCGACGGCAGTCATGGGTCATCTTTGTGCTTGGTGGATCGTATCCCATGGACCACCCTGTGCTTCTTGCACCGTCACTGTTTTCCGATAACCCTTCATATGAAGACATGATGATGCTAGAGTCCTTCATGGGTCAGGTTAAGCCACCTGTTGCGACGGCCACTGATGTGGAACGTTCCGGAGGCCTATACACTGTTGGTTCCGGCTCAGAGCTCGAATCACCAGTAGGAGAGGATAGCAGGTGTCTGATCTGTCTTTCCAATTATGTTTTTGGCGAGGAATGCCGCAAGCTGAATGACTGCCATCACACGTTTCATCGCGAGTGCATTGACCAATGGCTTTTACGCGGACGAAATTCCTGTCCATTGTGTCGTGGTGAGGGTGTCAAGCATGAAGACGACCCTGCAACCGCCGCACATGCAGGATCAACAACGACAACAAACCTGTCTAACATGATGCCGTTATGATATGAATGCCTACTCTATTTTTTTTTGTTTTTTATTTATTTTTTTATTTTGGGGTCTTTGTCTTTTATTGTAGTGATTGTTTTCTTAGGTTAAGTTTCGTTATTATGTATTTAAACTGTATACGAAATTATTTATGTGTACGCTTATACCAGTGATCATAGTCATTTTAGTTACACATGCTGTCATAAGGAAACTTTTGTAGAGCTAGCATTGATGTGTGAATTTATATACAAGTTGTGATGGATTTGGAACTTGGCCTGTCAGCCCCTGAATCTTGGTGGGAGCCCCCTGACTGGTCCCTGTTTTTTTTTTTTTTTTTTGGCTTTCAATAGGTCCGTTGTTGGCTGAGCTAGCGCACCAAAAACTGCAATGGTACACGCTTTCCAGCTGTCATTGAATAGCCGTGCTTCTAGTAAATACTGGCACGTGGGCGAAAGGGTCTGGCGAGATCTGGCGTGCGTTCAACTGCTTCTTCCTCTGTTGCTGCGGCTGTTGCTGAATTGTCATGGCAGCAGAGAAGCGGCTTTAGACCTGACATGGATACCGTCAGGTTGGAGACCTGAGGAGCTTAGTAATTATATAAAATTGGTCTTTTTTTTCCTGAAGTTTTAGGGAAAATCAAGGAATAAAGGAATTTCTCTCTACTCGTACCTATAGGTCTACTCGCACATCACGGCTCCCCTTCGCGGGTTTGCACGTTTACCTCTGAAAATAATCGTGACAGATACCAACTTAGGGGAAAGGTAAAAAAAAAAAAAAAAAAAAATTTCCAACCTCCCATCCTCCGCTTCTGTTCCTTCAAAAAAGACCTGACAATATTGCTATCAAAACTACTTAAATTGAAAGCTTTGCAGAAAGAAAGAAAAAGGGCCCTAGATCTATCCTATAGGGTTTGGAAAAGCACAGGCTATGCGTTAGTCACAATTTACAAGTGGTGGAGGAGATCCCAATGCTGAAATAAAAAAGAAAAAAAAAATTATATGCTGAAATTGTAATTACAATTGAACTGTAACTTGCAACCACTAAAATAAACACACAAATCAAAATATTCAAGTTTTGTTTTGAGTTTGTTTCTTCATACTTTGTTTTCAATGGAAGTAAATCTTTTCACATTGACTTGGCTAGTACTTAGGCGATGCTAATAAGGTATACCATGTAGTGAAAAAAAAAAAAATTGCTCTAGAAGCAATGAATTAGATCTCTTTATTCGTCCCGTTTTTTGGTCAGTGATAGCATTTTACAGCTGGGTAGTGGCAATCAAATCAGCTTCTTTAGAATCTCATCTGGCGCTGTGAAAAAGTCAATTAGTCCTAAAACGGAAATATTTCACGCGCGTCTTTTGTGTCGCTGACTACTGGGTTAGGTCACAGCATCACGCTCTGGGTTTTTTTTTTTCTCTTTTATTTTTGGTTTCATGTAAAAGATCATTGACAAAACAGCAACAGAAACAAGAAACAAGAAACAACACTAACAAATTTACTGCGCGATTTTTTATGCCTAAAGGGTTATTTGAATATGGGTGTAGATGAGGAGCATGACGATGGGGCGCTGGCGCTGCAGAATCATCTCTGGAGTGGCACACGGCGCAAGCAACCTCCACCGCCCCCCATTCAGCAATCGCAGGTGTCCTGGGATGCGTCTTCATACCGACCTGTGATTCCCGGCAGTCTCTGCTTTCCTTTGCCCAATCATACCAGCAGAATTGATAAAACAGATGAGACTAATAGTCGCCGGGTTCATGGCGATCCGGAGTCTCAGCTATTAGCAAAGTTTAACTTAGACAGCGAGCGAACGCGCAACTTTGAGCTGCCGCCGTCATCATATCCTGTTGAGCTGGAACATCAGTATGAACCACTGGGAATGAATGGAAAGCGTGTTATGATGCGTCGCACTCAGTCAACCTCAGAGTCATCCTGGTGGACTGCGCGCAAGCGGCAGCGCGTCATCGCATCCAACGACCTTATCGTGCGAGCCAAATCTGCCGCTCCAGCAGTGGCAATGACAACAACAGCAACAGCAACAACTACAAAAGCAACAACACCAAAACGAAATGAACTGAGGCGGTTTGCTACATCGCCAGCTATACTTAACTCTCAGCGATTGCTCACACTTGCGAATCAGATCTCGCGGGGTAGTAGTCGTGTTACAAGCGCAAATGCCAGCCGGGAGGGGAGTTTTAATAGTGGCGCTTATACTGGTGATCCCGACACAGCTGAGGATGATCCACCAGTTACTGATATGAGCGATGGTAGTTGGCAAGTGCCGAGTCTAGCGATGCTTGTCCCGCCTACTCCAAGACCTGCGCTGAGACCGGGTCAGCCGCTCAACCCCAATGAGCTTTTTCCTGAAATACACGGAGCAGCAAGTGGCAGTGGAAACGACCGTACGATAATATCCAGCGAGGATAAAGCATTAGAGGATAGCGATCAAGGCAAAAATAAAGATTCTGGTAAAGTTAATGATAGTCCAGACAATATAGAGGACTTTTTCTTTAACAGCGATTCCGATGACGAAATTTTGCGCTTTCTGGAAGAACATGAAACTGAAAATGAGCATAAAAGCAATAACGACATTAATAACACAAGGTTAGTATTTGTTTCACAATTAAATTGTTGTTTTTGTTTTGATTTTTGTTTCTTTTTTGTTGTTCGGATAAGGTGTTAACTAGAACAGTGATAAAAATGTAATATCAGAGTCCCGAACGGTATCGGTGTTTAAATTTACGGTCTTTGAAGTGAACGAAAAGAAAAATGGTTTGGTGGTTTTTCAAGTGGATTTAAAAGTCAAGAACGCTAATGACGAACAATTTTTGTTGGTTCTCATGGACAACTGGATTCAGTGCACACCACCCGTTGGCGCGACCGTGAACTATATTGGCACTTTTGATCCTATTGAAAATAACACCGCAGTTATTGATAATGAAAATAAAAATATGATTGTTATTGAACCCGGGATCATGGTCTCATGCACAAACATTGCCGACAGTCTCTATTGTGAGCGCAAAGTTGTGCTGAGAAGTCGGCTGCGCTCGGCTGGCGACACCACTGCTGCCATCGTCTACGGCTCTATAATACACGAAATTTTTCAGTCATGCCTTGCAACAAATCAATTTAAACGTCGTTTCATCCGGCCAAAAATTACAGCCCTCGTGCAAACTTGGTCTGAGGAACTGCTACTTGCAGGCGTTACTGCAGAGATTGCAAGTGAACACTTGGAATCAAAAGTCTCAAAACTCTGTCAATGGGGAAATAATTTCTTACGCCCCAATCCATTAGTGAAAGTCACAGAAACACGATCAGAGGCCCAAAATTTGGTGTCCATTGGAAAAGTCATTGATATTGAGGAAGAACTTTGGTCCGCAACGTATGGCATTCGTGGGTTCGTTGATGCCACGGTTGAGGCGTGCATTAGAACCAGCCGATATGATGTTGACATAAAAAGATTTCTAGTGCCACTTGAAATCAAGAGCTCGGTTAACCCGAAAAACTCTTTTACACACCAAGCGCAGACCACTCTTTACACACTTCTCCTTTCGGAACGTTATGAGATAGATATCAATTTTGGTCTGCTTGTTTACTCAGATAATGCCGCGACAATTGTTGTTACAACGATACAACGGGAGGTAATGGATCTTATCATCAAGCGCAATCAAATCGCTATGAGTCTTAACAGAAAAGATAGTCTGCCACCCATGATTGATAATGAACGGCAATGCCGTCTCTGTGAGTATGTTGACCAATGCTTTGTCTACAAGTGCGTGGAAAACAATACAAGCATCAGTCGTAAAGCTGTCGAGAAAATGGGAGCCGAGGCTGGTATTCTCAAGGATTATGTTGATCTTGTGGGCAAGCTTAAAAAGAAGCACATTGATTTCTTTAACCATTGGCACTCACTTTTAAACAAAGAAGAACAAGGGATAGAAAATCATATGAAGGAGCTTTGGGAAATGACAAGTGCTACAAGGGAAAAGGTTGGTCGATGTTTCTCTTCAGTCCAGGTTAAAGAAATGATCAGCCAAGATTTTAGCTCTGATACTACCGCGCACTATATCTACAAGCTTACACCATATGAAAATCGTAAGTTTGATTTAAAGAACAGTGAAATGCATCCAGGCGACAGAATCGTTGTCTCTGACGAAAAAGGCCACATTTTTCTTGCCTCTGGTGTGCTACTTGAGGTATCCGAAAATTACATTACGCTCAAAGTCAAAAAGAATCTGCCAACTCTTCTCCAAAAGCAGCCAGAGTTTGATCTCGATTCCAATCAGGTTTACAATAGTCTGCTACACTCATACTGGGAGCAGGAAAACTTTAAGGAATCGTCCGATGCTACCCCGATGCTGTTTCGGGTTGACAAAAACGAGTTTGCATTCAATCTGAACATTGCCCGCAACAATTTGGTCGAGCTGCTACTAAATCGGTTTGGCAGCAATCGACTCCTGAACGTGATTGTAGATCTCAAGCCACCAGTATTCAACAAACTGTTGCGGTATCCGGAACTTGAAGATATTTCACTGAACGCGGACCAACAGGCAGCTCTTAACAAAGTTGCTTCTGGTATGGACTACACAATTGTCTCCGGCATGCATGGCACAGGAAAGAGCCATACGATTGCTGCCATAGTTGAGTATCTTGTAATGCAAAAACGGAAAACAGTGCTTGTCACAGCAAACACGCATGGGGATGTTGATGACCTTGTTGTGAAGATGGGCGGTCGGGGGTTTGGCGTGTTACGTGTTGGTGGGTGGTCCACAGATCCCGCGGTGCTTGAACACATGCCTTCAGGCACAGAAATTCGCACTGAGGCTAATGCCCACGCCGTGTACATGGAACCACCTGTCGTGGCTACGACATGTCTTGGTATCACGCACTGGGTATTTGCCCGCCGGCTCCGCTTTGACTATTGCATCATTGACGAGGCCTCGCGGGTTTCGCTACCCACGGCTCTGGGGCCGGTGTGCTACGCGGAAAAGTTTATTCTTGTTGGAGATGACAGTGACTTTCGTGGCATCGAAAGTATTTATACTACAGATCCCACGTCTACATTGAAAGAGAATAACAGCTTGATGGAGCGGCTGAGCTTACATGAGGCGCTCGCGACTGTCCGGCTAGACACGCAGTATAGGATGTGCGACGACATTACAGAGCTTGTAAATCGCGTTTTCTATGATGGAGCTCTTCGCTGCGGGTCTCCAGAGGTCGCAGGACACGTTTTGGGCATCTCAGCTGAGAAGTTATCTAATGAGACTAAGTGGATTCGGCGCGTTTTAGCTAACCAGTAAGTCATTTCTTATCCTTTTTTTTTTTTTTTTTTTTTGGCGAATTACTAACATTACTATATAACTAGATCCAAAGTTGTGTTTCTTGACACTGACAAAACCGGGGATGGCTCAATACCACAGATTATTGACATTCTGCGTGACCGACTAAAAAAACTTGGGATTGATGAGACCCGGCTAGCGATTTTTTTTGACAAACGGCTTGCAGCTCGTGCCTATGGCAAACGCCGTCAAAAGTCTGGCCTCGAGGTGGCCACAATCAGTAAGAGTCACGGAATAGACCGTGACTGTGTCATATTGGCCTTAGATCCAACCGACTCGCGCTCGTACCTAAATAGCCTTCGGCTTGGATGTACACGCGCGCGCAGTAAGCTCATCTTTGTTGGCTCACTCGTCAAACTACTTGGTACGCCGGCGACGGTCACGCTAGCAAACACGCTGATAGGCAACGAGTGGGTATGCGAGATCCCTGCAGCAGCGTTGGCCAATAACAGCAACGGTAAACCGAGCAATAGTGGTAGAAGGTTGACAACGCGAACTAGGCCCGGCAGGACTGTTCGACAAAACCAAGCCCTCTCCAGCATTGGGCAGATAACGCGAGACATTTTAGCACAGCATGGCTTGGCTCAAAATGAAACTAAACCGCGATAACAAATAACATGCTGGGATAGACTCTGGAATGATGAACATTTGTATTTTTCGTCACTAAATACCGTGATGGTTTATTTATTTTATGTATAATGATCATAGGTTGGATAGAATATGAAAAAAAAATAACGGGATGACAATAATTTAGTGTAATGTAATGTAATTAAGGAGACAAGAGACCGAGAAGCCCCAGATCTATGCAGCGGCAGTAGAAGCCTGTTGTTGAGGGGTCTGTGCTGACGGAGTCGCAGCCTGTGCAGCCTTCTGCTGTTCTAGCAGCTTCCGCTTCTTTTCTTTCAATTTCATTTCCGTTTTCAAGAACGCCTTGATATTTGGGTCAAGATCGTCATCTCCATTCTCCTCAACAAACTTGTCAGCCATGGCCTTACTGGTTCCCTTCTTCCGCTCGGCCGGCTCGGGACCCAGCACGTTTTCAGGCCATTCAAGATCAGTGCGCTCAGCAAGAAGCTTGTGGCGAATCTCCTTGCGCTTTTGTTTCCAGTCGGCCAAATCCTCTTTGTAGAGCTCCCAAACGCAGTCAACGCAACCGCTCATACAGCAGTTGTTGGGCTCATCCGGGCGCGCGGGAAGTACGATTCCAGCTATACGTAGCGCCCGCCGCTGCGCATCAAGTCGACTATCCTGGCGGTCTCCAATCTGGCCAAAAACAAGCGCCACCCGCTCCGATGCTGATAGATGCCCATGGTTAAAGGAAAACTGCGCCGGGTCAAATGATGTCTTGGGCGTTTTGGAAACTAGGTCGTAAAAGTAGTATGGGTTCTTGGCAACTATCGCGGTGGATTGAAATGAGCGTGTGTAGCGAAGATGCGACAGTGACGTCCTTAGGGTTGTCCGTAGGCTCATCAGTATGTACTTTTTCCGTGAAATGTGGGTAGTAGTGAAGCCTGTAGGTATAACGATGAAGAGCGTTGAACAAGGAAGAAGAAAAGTTGAGAAAAAAAATATATTAAGCTTTCATAGATTGACCTTCTACACAGATGGGAAAAGTCTGAACCTGGAACCTCCGCGACTCGGAAAGTCTTCGCTGAGATTTTGTCATTGATAGGTCTCCAGATCAGTTACGTAATTACAGCATTCAAATCAACAAGCGCTTGTATCCTCAGGACTTTTTATTTTTTGAGAAGATCAGAAACCGAGAAAGGTTTTTTATTTTTTCAGTGAAATCTTTTCAGGCTATTGATTCCTCTATTATTCAGCTATAGAAGGGCTACTATGGTATAAATCACACTACCGATGAACTTTAGAGCATAGCTCTAAGAACGAGTCATTTCATCTGAAGCAGGAATGACCATACAAAAATATTTAATATATAATAAAACTATTTGGCTAAGTTGTAGGGGGTACTTAGAGTATGCAATTATGCGAATCTTTTTAGCTAATTCAGTTAATTTCTTTACCTGCTGCTCAAGTCAGGTCAATTAGAACCAAACTTATCAACGCATGTATGCCCATACTGGTTTAAACATCATACAAAAAGCTTTGAGTATTTCGAAGTATACGTTAATCGACTATTGGGTTTGGGCCAAATTAGAAATTTGGCTTCTGCAATTATTGAAAACGCCTTTTCAAGTACATTTTCGAGGTTTTTGCTTGCAACTATCAACCATACTACCGTAAAGAGGTGGCCAAAGGCGTAGCTATTTCTAATGTGTCTATTCTTTTACTGAACAGAAAGTTGACCAGTTCGTTTATACATAATTTTCTTATAGTGTTAGAAATCAAATGGAAAAAATTGCAAAAAAAAAAAAAAAAAGCTCCCTCTATTTAATTGCACTTGTAAATATATTGATAGAATAATATATTGATAGAATAACGAATTGTAAAAATAAGATGGGTTTGATTGTCATAACAAGAAACTGAATGATTCTTTCATAAGACAAATTCAAAACTGTTTGTGACATTGTGAATGTTGCTTGTCGTCTGATGAAGCACAAAAATTCAAGAATTTTTTTTCACGGTCCTACGAGGGGCTGTTCTTCCTTCTACTCTCTTAACATTAAGGTAAAGCGTAGTATACAAAGTATTTGTTCTTAATTGTCAGCCCCTCAAATACATGCTTGAAACTCTAAAGGAGTCATGCTTTATCACTAGACTTATCAATTGTTTAAATTAAAATCAAGTTATAGAGTATATATAATTCGCATTGCTTGGTTATTCTGCAGTTTCACTTGTCGAGTTGTGCGAACCGCCCGTCAAGAGTGCGGTTGTCTCGCTGAGCCGCCGATTGACTGCATCAAGGCTGTGGCACGGTATGCTCGTGTACGACTCCCACACAACAGTCACAATCAACAGTCCAGTAATCACCTCTAGGTTAGTTGTTGTCGACCACTCCGTCAAGGGCAGTAGACTAATTGCTACCGCGTCAACCAGGCGGAGCCCCATTCTTAACGGCTTGGAAACTCGAAGCACCTCTCGAGATTTGAAGCACATAGACAAGCCCCAGAGGCAAACAAGACCTATGGCAATGCATTCACTAAAGACCCACTGTAATGTGCGGTGATGAATATGTGATTCCTTTGTGAATTCCGCGGCAATGTCACCAGACAAGACCAGTACAGCACATAGGGGCTCGTGGATCCAGAACCAGAGGATTGCTGAGACAGCCGAGCGTCTGAGTGGATGAACCGGGCGGTTAGACGCATCATTAGTCACATAGATCCAATTCAGGGTAAAGGCAATAACCAGTATCAGCACCGCACGCAGCGACCGCAAAGTGAGACCGTCGCCGGCTGGCGCTCCCACCACAATTGCGTTTAAGAATTCGCCCAAGACAATGATAAACAGAGCTGTCATGCGATCACCCTCGTGCTCTATGTTCACTGCAGTAGAAAACTCGCTGTCAATGTGGCTTTTGAAATAGGGTGAGTAGATATAGAACCAAAAGCCACGCTCAATAGCCAGGGCAGTAATGGCCAGTGTGATTCGACCCCGCCATCCGACGAACAGAAGCCCCATGCGGACTAAAAAACTGACGGCATTCACTATTCCCATCAGCCTCATGCGGATGAGATGCTCAGTAATAAAAAGAGAGTAGAAGAACCAATTCGCAATCAAGATTAGGTGAACGAGCTGAAAGGCGGCTACTGCCGTGTAAAAGGAATTTTCATCTGGGGTGTCTTCATCGCCAATTTTTGCTGCGTTATTAGCGAAAATAACCATAAAGGCCATGACAACTAGGATGAGCGCTCGCTGTAAAATATCATCGGTATAGAAACTGTTGAAAATTTCTCTCAGGTCGTGCCAAATCTGATAGGCATGAAGAAAGATAATCACATACTTGACAAGGTGGACGGTGTTTGGGTTCTCAGCTACAGTCGACGAGAATTGACTGATGATGGCAACGTAAAGCAAATCTAGAAAAAGTTCGAAAACGCCGGCAGTGCGCTCGCCGTGGTACTTGTATAGCTTTCCGTAGTAATGAAATTGAAGTGCCACGGGCTGTTTTAACCATTTGTAGCGCTCTTCCTTTTCGCGGGGCAGCGCGTAAAAGTGGAACCCGTCTTCCTCGACGGGCTTTGACCGGTTAATTCTGTCAAGTGCGCGCTCCCTGGCCTCGGGCGGAATGTAAAATAAGCGGTCAGCGAGATCTGCTAAAACCATTTAAAGGGTTTTTCGGCACAAACAGTAGAAAACCAATTGAGTCTGTAATAAAAATTTACTAAGAATAAAAGGTTATTGAAAGACAGGCGAATGTTAGGATTTCAAAACAAATATTACTATCTCAAGGAAAAATAAACACAATGGCAATTTGAGAAGTTTGGCTGCCAAAACTTAAAAATAAACATAAAAATAAAATAACAATAATAAAATTTAGAATTAAAAAAGCCAGTTTCATACTGTATAGTTTTGGCTATAGAACTTGAAAGGACAACATTGACAGCGCGGTCAACAACAGCAAAAGGCAATTGATTTAAAATTTGACTTCCTCAACGGCTCATTTGCGCTGATATTACCGGGCTCCGCAAGACGATAGTTAAAAAGTGCGGAGTAATAGTACGTGTTGGCCTCCGACCGGTTAGTAATTAGCAATCTATTTTTTATTTTTCATTCTTTTTTTATGAGAGCTAATTACATTTCTCATCCGCTCTCAAGAACAAGTTGTTCAAATATGTCAGGTTGAGAACCTGAGAATCTTAGTAAATAATTACATAAATATGGTTTTTTCTCCCGAGGGTTTATGGAAAATTAAGGAATGAAAGAATTTTTTCTTTACTCGTACTTATAGGTCTACTCGCGCATCACGGCTCCCCTTTGCGGGTTTGCACGTTACCTGGAAAATAATCGTGACAAAATACCTCCCAGCTTAAAGTTTTTGCGAGAGCCCTTTGTAATCATATATTTTCGGGATACTTCAACCATGAATCAAAAATTTTAATTTTGGGAAACGCAGATAGTGTTATCATCAACAAAGCCTAAAACACTGGCACTTTGCTGTTTAATCAATTCATAAAGAGATGCACTGTATATAAGGAAAAGTAGCGGCAATACTGGTGATTTTTGCAAGACCCACATTGGAGCTCCTAGTAATAGTAATAGTATATTTTTGCCCGGTCAACTGGCGTATTGTAAAAGATTATTTATAAAATAAATCACTAACTGGATGTGCCAAATCCCTTAACAGGATTTGTCAAATTGTTAATCGGATATGCATATAGACAGCGTCTCATACTCCGCGAAGACCGCTGTTTGACTAATTTCCGTTTAACAAGCTTTCGCTATAATTGTCTAGTACACCTCACCATCGCCCGGATTGACAGAGAATTCTCGTCCCAAACTGTCATTCAGTTAGTGACCTCCTAATAAAAACATCTCTTTCAAGTAAAAAACGTCGGAGAGTGGTAATCTACAATGACTTTGTAAGTACTTCTATAAAGGATCTCAACGGCGGTGTGTTCGTTCGAGAGGCATTCATCTCTCGATATCCAGAAACCAACAATAACTTGTAGCTCTGGATTAGTAATGGGTTACCCTTGTATCACCTGTCTATCTTCTATGTTCAAAAAACAACTTCACTACTAAAACATTGCCGTGAGTAGTAGGTGACGTGTTCTGCTGAAAAAATATCACCATTTCTAACAACCCTCTGGAGGTGGGTGAGGTCCTGTAGCCAGAATTTGGATCTGTCGTTTCGGATCACCTTTGTAGCTGGAAAATTGGACAGGCTTGTTGACCCGTCTTTTATTTAAGTTTCAGGTATGCCATATTATAAATTTGTTTTCTTTGTCGTTTTTGATTGATAATTTGTCCAACTATCATGTTTGTCGTTGTCTTGAACCACCTCAGAACCATCTCTTTTTCAACACAAAAGATGGAAACATCAAAAGTGGAATCTTCAGAACAAGGCTGGTAATGCCCATTTGCTGCCGTATCAGTGATCGTCCTTTTGGATAAATGGTACTTTTAACGTCATCCCAAAACATTCAGCGTGAGTTCAAAATTTAGGCTGATTTCCTGTAAAAAGTAGGCATAAGTTTGAAAATTAGCCTCACAAAACGTAAAACAATAACAGGCAATCTGGCCGAGTTGGTCTAAGGCGTAGGATTAAGGTTCCTATCTCTTCGGAGGCGAGGGTTCGAATCCCTCGGTTGTCATATTTTTTTTAGTTTAAAACAGAGGGTTTATGCAGCACGAAGTTCGAGAAATTAAGATGCAGCCTTAGCTCTAGTGGAAAAAAAAAAAAAAAAAAAAAAAAAAACATTACTTTCCAGACAACTCATAATTTTTGAACAAGGCCAAAAAATTCATGAGTTCACTCTTGTTCAAATTGACGTAGCTTTTGTGAGAGCCACAATCTCTAACCCCTGGCTTGAAGCTTGCGCAAGGTTCCACAAAAAGTTCTAGTCGCTTTGTTAAAGTGTATATATAGTATGATGTAGAATACCGCATAAAACCTGTTATTATTACCCCTTTGCCAGAATATTACATGGAGCTGTCAGTATCACTGCTCTAATTCACTCGGCTATCTCACTGACAGCAAAGGAGTCAATCAATAAAATATATTAGCTTAATCTACATCTGTTGCAGTTTTTATCGACTTACGAAGGCTTCTTTAATTAACTTGGTGATAAGATCTACAAATGGATAGGCGTAGAAGTACTAGCCTTTTATGGGTTTTGTATAATAGATGAACAATTGCAGAATCAGGGAGAAGCTATATTCAACTAAATGCAACCATGTGCTAACACCTACGGCTCTACCAAGGGATACCATCGTGGCTATCACACCGATATGACCTGGGTGTGGTATACTGATTTCTGTTGTGAATTTCACAGAGATCACTTTTGTTCCAGCCTGATGTCAACATCATACATCTAGTTTGCATGTACGGCTCACGAGCAACAATAAGGCAAATCTATAATCTATCATACCGGTTGACGCGGGTGTTTCTAATACAAATCAAAGACTAATTTGAAGTTAGGCATATGCGTTTACTAATAAAAACAACAGAAATTGCATGTGACCAAGTCATTGCGCTCCAAGTGCGAGCGTGAACTGTACCACCTCATATGCTTTGTAGCTCATATTTTATACATGTGAACCTCATGCTGCTTCCCAAACAAGCAGCCTGTTACTTTGGATTGCTTCTATCAAACTTCGAGAGTATTTGTATGTCGGTATTGTATTTTTCGAAGACTGCTGACTATTTAGGATATTTATACTCTAAAACAGGATTTCGAATTTATTTTTATTTTTTTCAATTCTTTTTTTTTTTTTTTTTTTTTTTTTGAGAACCAGTGACAATGAAGCCCTGCAAATTGATATGACCATAACACACTGACGGCTGCCATGAAAATCTCTAACTTGTTAGTTTGAACTATAGGATAAAGTTTTGAAGGGATCTAAGGGAAAAAAAGCGGCCAGTATTGAAAGCTGATCATGGTGACCCAGCCTCTTTATATTATCAACGTCGTCCCAGACACCAGCCGTTCTCTTTCACTCTACAGTCACATTAAACCAGCTTTTAGCAGCAAAATAATTTCTGGAAAACAGTAGGCACGCCTTCTGCTTTTCTCTCTGCGTGTTTACGTCAAATCTTTTTTCGCATTTAGATTTACTCTATCAACTATGGCCAGTCCAAGGAAGGTTTTTATTTCCTTAGAAAAATAATTTTTTACTTTTTTGAAGACCAAGACCCAGCGGAATCTGCGTCAACTCCTTGCCAGATTTCAAGTTAGCCTTATAGACCAAATAATATGTCAGCGCTTTTAAATATAAAACAGTTATTTACTTAAAAATAAATTAAAATTTCTTTTTTATTTTCAATACGTTGAAGATGAGAAATATGGTATAAATATGTAGTTGAAAATAACGGTAAGTTTAGTGGCGGTCTATTTAACATCCTCACCGCCCACCCAATTTTTTGTTGTTGGTACTTAGCCTTTGTTTAGGACTAAACATATTGCTTCAGATTATAATCAATCAACTACTTTTTGGCCTCTATTATGTCCGCCTTTTGGTGTCTCTTCAAGTCTTTTTAATTCACTAAAATATATATATTCATTCTCTGTCGCTCATTTTCTATTTTTCTTGTTCTTTCTTTTATAATTTTGTCTCTTCTATTTGGGTCTACTTCATCTGCGACACGCTTCAATAATTAAGTAACTCTCAACTTTTAATATGAAGTTTTCACACTCGCTAATATCAACACTCTTTACTCTACTAGCAGCCGTTGAGGCCAGCCCAACAAATAGCTACCCACTGGCATTGCAGTTTCCGCCAGTCATCCAGCTTGACAAGCCTTACTCATATCAACTACCAGCAGATACATTCACATCAAACACCGATCAGATTAAATATACAGCACGCGGATTACCAGACTGGTTAGATTTTGATTCCGACAGCCGAACTATCTCAGGCACAGCGCCATCGTCATACTTTTCTAGCAAAAAATGGTCGCAGATCTGGTTTGAGCTGCTGGCAACAGATTCGACAGGTCAAACTACTGTTAATTCATCACTGGCAATCTCTAACATGGATTTGGCAACGATTTCGACAACTTATTCTCTCAAGTCGGATCTCACCAGTCCAGGCGCATTCTCCAGTGATAACAACCTGATATTGACTCCTGACGAAGAATTTTACATTTCTTTTACGCAAAATATATTCCAAGCTTCTTCTCCAATTGTTCAGTACAACGCGTTGACATTTTCTCATACACCTCTGCCGATTTGGCTGAAATTTGACACCAGCTCACTAAGTTTCTCGGGCAGGGCCCCAGCAGTGAACTCGGACGTCGCCTCTTCGGATTCTTACTCAGTAAGCCTCATGGCTATTCAAATTCCGGGCTTTTCCTCAGCTAGTGTTGATTTTAAGATTACTGTAGGCCCACACCAATTCACCACCAACGTCACTAATGTGAATCAATCTGTTATCCCTGGCGAGACCTTCGTATACAACATACCACTTGATAAAATGTCTCTTGACAATGCCGCAGTGTCACTGTCAAGTATTTCAAATGTCACAGTTGACTCAAAGCCTGACTGGCTCATAGTGGATAACAGTTCAATTGCATTGAGTGGTAACGTTCCTGACTCGTTCGACAACAGCACTTACACAGTAACAGTGACAAACATTTACAAAGATCAAGTCAAACTTGATCTCCTGCTCTACACTAAGCCCAAGCAGAGTTCTTCAAGTGAATCCAGCTTCCTCTCGTCTATTTTCAAAAAAAGTTCACTCGCTGCTATCAACGCGACTAACGGTAATTTTTTTCAGTACCAGCTGCCGGATTCAGCTGTCAACACAACGCGTACAGTCAACGCAAACATTAGCGCATCCTATGATCCGGTTGCTCCTTGGCTAACGTTCTATAAATCTAATCTCACATTTGTGGGTGAGGTTCCTTCTTCGTTTAGTGGGACAACTGTGATTTTATCTGACGATAAAAACCAAAGCGACTCAATCTCTCTCACCATAAGATCAATTTCCTCTGTGGGCTCTTCAGCTGTTCCCACCGCAACCACTTCTTCTCTACCTGCACCTAAAAAGAATAATAAGCGTCTTATTGCCATTATTTGCGGCACAGCCATTCCTGTTATGGTCATCTTTTTACTTGCTATTGTATATTTCTGCTGCATTCGACGGAAAGAGCCTAAGAGAGCTGTCATATCTGCTCCCTTCCCCCCTGGCGACAAAGATGATGAAAACCAGTCCCACAAAGACACGCCGTCTATCATGACTTGTGCTGCTCTTAGCAGCACAGAAAAAATCAGCGCATTTTCGACACCTGTGCTGAGTGGTTCTCTTAGGAAGGACAGGGAGACGTGGGATTCTCCTACAATGGCAACCGAGTTCAACATGTATATGTTAGATAACCCCAAGCTCCCTTACCTTCAATTTGGCCCTTCTTTAACAAGCCGTTCTCTTACAGAGAGTGAGATGACGCGAATTGGCGATGAAAATCGCACTGTTGCCCCTAGGAAAAGCCGGGCGTTTGATTCCACGACTATCTCAAGCACAAGCTTGCCTTTGGAAAGAGCACTGACGCCAAGTGGTATCCAAACTACTCTGACCGTGACACCCGATGTTTCCCAGCCGCCTGTGATGGTTAAGGCCCACTCAGCTCTTGCACTTACGACTGGTCCTTCTGGCGATGACGAGTTTAACTTCACATCTGGCAAACCTCAGCACTCTTGGAGACAAAATGGCGATCCAGCCCGCCGGTTGCATAGCAGAACCCAGGGAGACTCCTTGGCAACTATTGCTTCTGACGAGTTGGTCAGTGTAAGGATGGTCGACAAAGCAAGACGGGGACGTCTGTCGAACAGAGTGTCTCAGTCTCAGGGCCCCTCTGCGATAATCATTCAGTCGGAAGCCAAGCCTGATGAAGATTCTGATTACGACCATTATGGATCATCCGGCAACCGCCCTGTGTCAAATCCTGTCTCAATTGGCACGTACTCGTCCGCTGAATCTGAGTATAGAAACCCATACATGTACCCTGTTCCTCCAAACAGTGCTGCTGACAATCTGGATTTTTCCAATCAAGTGTCAATGGTTCATGAGGATTCAGGAAACTTCAAGCTAGTTGACAACTCTATGGTCAGCAGCAACAATAGCTTTCTACCCTCTAGCACGCCTGTAAAGGATGAATCAGCCAATGCATACAATAGCATTAGATTAGTGAAAGAGGAATAAACTTATATATATTACGAATGGATTATTTATGTTTGCACGCTTAGTGTATAATCTAAACACTGAGGCAACCCTAAACTTAGAATTTAGACATTTTCACTTGATAAATTGTAGCACAGCAGATATCCTACTTCATTGAATGCATTCATGAAGACCGCAGGTTGCTGCACATAATGTGGAAGATGTATATCCTTTGGAGCTCAATAGTCGGAAGAGTAGTTTCCTTACATTTTAATCTCTAGAATTTTGCTCATGCTGAAAAAGAGATTTGTCAATCTCCGGTATCAATCTTCTAGTTGTTATGTATCTTGAGTTTCTCTCAACACAAATATTTATTCATAGACAATTGTGTGTTCATCGAATAAGGTTGTGAGCTCTACCCTGTGAGTAGATAAACACTTTTGGAAAAGAGATCGAAAATCAGTCTTCTTAATATATCTTTTTTTTTTTTTTTTTTTTTTTTTTTTTTTTTTTTTTTTTGCCAACGTAATTTCACCTCATCCAACCTTTCTTCCCAGTTAATTGTTAATTTCCTCAATACCATCAGTACCCATTTCCCAAAATGCGTCCAAATAGCAAACAATGGTCCAAGTTGGTTTTGGGGCTACTGTCTTTGACAGTTTCAGTTTCGGCTGATTCAAAACATTCGGCTGATTACCTTGTCAAAGATTTACCGGGATTGGAAACATTCAACGGGACTGTGCCGACAATGCACGCTGGGTGAGTTTATAATGGTTAAAAGCAAAACGGCAGCGCAAGTGCAATTCAGCATTTCTAACACATTGCTTTTCCATAGACACATTTCTATTGATCCCGAGCACAATGGCAACCTGTTCTTCTGGTATTTTGAACGAGAGCTGAGCACGACGGCAAATCATAAAACTGTGAGTTGGTTTTTTTCTATTTTTTCCTTTTCAATTGACAAATAATTCTGACAGTAGACATACAGGTTATCTGGCTGAATGGAGGTCCTGGATGCTCGTCAATGGACGGTGCGCTGATGGAGGTTGGTCCCTTCCGTGTCGCAGATGGAAATACTTTAGTCAGCAACCCTGGATCATGGAATAAAGATGCCAATCTACTTTTTGTAGACCAGCCGATAGGAGTTGGCTTGAGCACGTCGGATCCTGGCAGCTATATTCACGAACTTCCCCAGATGGCTGACGATATGATTTTATTTCTAGAAAAATATCTTGAGGTGTTCCCAGAGCAGCAGAAAAACGAAATCTACATTGCAGGAGAGTCTTACGCAGGCCAATATATTCCCTACTTGGCTGATGCTATCCTAAAACGCAACTCGGCTGATAAAGACTCAAAGTTTATTGACTTGAAAGGTGTACTAATAGGAAACGGCTGGATCGATCCCGTTCAGCAATATCAGGCTTATCTTCCATTTGCTTATGAAACGGGTCTTGTCAAGCCAGGCAGTAGTGTGGCAGCTACACTTGAAAATCAACAAAGGGAGTGCTTGAAATCCCTGGCAGAGCAAGGCAATAAAGTTACCATCCATGACAAGGTCTGTGAGGGAATACTCAGCAGCATCACTAGGGAGCTTTATCTTGAGACTGGACTTAACAAGACGGATCCCAATGCTTGTATCAATGTTTATGATATCAGATTGCACGATACATTCTCTTCTTGTGGTATGAACTGGCCACCAGACCTGACTACTGTTACACCTTATTTGAGACAAGAGGAAGTATTGAAGTCTCTCAATGTTGACCCAAAAATTGTCTGGGAAGAGTGTAACTTTGGTGTTACTGGTGCATTTAAGGCTAAAAACTCGACTCCTTCAGTAGGCCTTATTCCAGAAATTATTGATCAAGGTGTACAAGTTTTGCTCTTCAATGGTGACCAAGATCTTATTTGCAACCACGAAGGTAATACCCGACTAATCAAAGCCTTATCCTGGGGTGGCGAGCAATCGCCATCTAGTGGGTTTTTGCAAGGAGAGGATGAGCAAGACTGGATCGTTGATGGGGTTGCCGCTGGTACAATCCAGAGTGGTAGAAATCTCACATATGTGAAAGTTTTTAATGCCTCGCACATGGTTCCATTTGATGTGCCCGTTGTGTCTCAAATTCTCTTGAACCAATTCATTGAAGTCCCTGGCTATAACTTTCAAGATTCTAATTTGAGTGATGCAGTTTATACCACTTACGAGGACAATAAGGAAAGTAATGACCAGTCTGATGACAACAACGATAAAGACCATGACGAAAACGAAAATGGATGGAAAATTTTTGGAAAGGAAACTGCCTTTGGAGTCATCATTGTGGCTATGATTGCATTATTATTTTTCATTTTCTACAGAAGAAGTGGTGAGCTTGTCTCTGATGCAACTAGATCAAATCGACGACGTGTTTCACGCTTTGCAGAGCAAGAGGCTGATGCTGATTTTGAAGACTCACTGCGACAGGCCGACGAAGGCCTTATTAATAACTTGAAAGCCAAACTGAGAGAATGGCGTAGATCTAAATTATTCTCGAGTGGCTCTAGAAACAGCAGAGGAATTGCTATTGACGACGACTATGAAGAAGGAATCTCTGTGCCTTTGACGTTTTTAAACAATAATAGAGGTTATCAGAACGAGTCACCAAGAAACTCTTTTGGATCTGTGCTCTCGTCGGATGAAGATGAACCAACCTCTGGGGCTTTGCCTGGAAAAAAGACTGATGATATAGTGTAATATACTATAATAACATAATAAGAATTTGAGTTGACATTATCATACTTTTAAGCAATATTTTTCCTCTAGAATCTTTCTAGTTTAATTTTTTTTTTGTTTTGGAACGATTTTAAAGTTCATTATGGCTAATTTTCAGAAGATAAACACGAGAGCTGAGTTACATAAAGTTGATATTAACCAAGTAATAAAAATAAGGCAACAAGTGAACCTAGAGTTAACAATGCTAACCAGTATATATTACTAATCTTCGCAGAAGTTCGAGACGGTGATAGTTTCGTATCTGGGGAGCTGGCGGTTAGTATTGAGTATACTGTAATACAGTATATCTATCGACTAAACTGGTATAAAACCAGGTAACCCTATTGTCTTTTTATTTTTATTTACTCTTTTTTTTTTTTTTTTTTTTTGGTACTTTGATTGAAAATTATGGGCACCGATAAATAATCAAAAAACAACTTAGTAAATAGAAAACTGACTTTCTATCCATGCAGCAGCATATTAATTACTCCCCAAAAATTTAAAGCCAATATTCAACGAATCAGCTGGCCTTAGATCTCTTGTATAGCATGGGAAAATGTCTGCTCTAGTAAAACTGCACGTATACAACATGCAACATACAACTGATAGTTAGAGACCGCTGAACGTCATTGGGCAGATATTTATGATAGTTTTTCTCTGTTTTAGCAAAAACTTGACTTTCATGATGGGGTTTGATACAAGCTCATTGCGCTAATCCATCGGGTAACGGACCCCTAGAGTGCCCAGTAAACATTTCAAGATCATATAGCCATCTCAGAGCTTATCATAGTTTTCAAAAGCCATCTACAGGGTTATAGATTTCCCAAAATTGACAAAAGTCAGATGACCTATAGTTGCTTACTCAAACGCCGTCACTACCTCTGACCATAATCAACTTTCGGGAACTGTCGACCTAAAGGTACTTTTTGGTTAACCTGAGCTCATCTGATCATGTGACGTTGGTTTGAACTTACACTCCAGAATAGAGTTCATAGTTGATGATAAAAACAAAAAAAATAGGGAAATCACTACCGCAATTGAAACTAGACCCTTTCTAGTACTAACATGTAGGAGGTCCGGCGGAAAAGTTTTTGAAGCAATCTCTGACTTTACTCATCAGTGATCACGACAGCAAGCTTAAACATAATAAACCGAATATAGCTCAAATACACTCAATCCAGTTCCAAAATCTTTTGTATATACTTTCAATGCGTTCCAGCAAACTCTTGCTGCGTTTTGTTTCAAGGGTAGTTGAACGGTCTATAAAAGCGATTGAGCAGAGCGAAGGATCCGGAGCACGCGTCCGACGCTCGATTGGCACTTCACTTCTCAAGAACTTCACACCTTTCATCATGCTTGACCATTTTGAACTTTCTGAAACCACCGGGTTTCCTGATCACCCGCATCGCGGCCAAGAGACAATTACATACATGCTCAAAGGCCGGATGGATCACGAAGATTTTACAGGTGGAAAGGGCACAATTGGGCCAGGTGATTTACAATTTATGACTGCTGGAAAAGGGATAGTTCATGCAGAGATACCAAGAATTGATAAAGAAAAAGATGGTGACATTGAGGTGGTAGAAGGACTGCAACTTTGGGTAGATTTACCAGATACTCAAAAACACACAAAACCAAGATACCGAAATTTACGGGCAAGCGAAATTCCAGTGGCAAAAGATGATTCAGGAAAAGTTGAAGTTAAAGTGATTTCTGGAAAATCATTAAACGTTGATTCTGTCAAGGAGCTGACGTATACCCCGCTTTGGTTTCTTGATGTCAAGATTAGCCCCGGAGGTTGCTCTTTCCAACAAAATATTCCCAAAGACCACAACTCTGTTTTGTATATATTAGAGGGAAACCTTGCTGTCAACAAAACAGTCTACAGTTCTTATTCTATATTGCTTTTGGGTATTAATGGTGACGGTATTGAAGTATCTGCTGTTGACAAACCCACTCGATTCATTCTTCTTACGGGTAAAATTCTTCAGCAACCAATATTTCAACAAGGACCATTTGTAGAAACATCTGAAATTCAGCTGGATCGAGCTTATTCCGATTACAACAGTTTTTTAAATGGATTTGAGCGAGCAGAGAACTGGAAAAGTGAGATCAGCAAAAGGTTGTCCAGCAAGAAAAATACGGAGTCTTTGATTTTTAGATTCATCTGGTACCTTGCAAAGCTTAGGAATTCTGTAAACCAACGAAAAGTCTTTTAATGTTTAATTGTTGAACGTATCTTTTTCTTATTACAGATCATAGCCTTGAATTTGTGACATTTAGTAGGATCATTACTTTTTTTTCCCCGGATGTTTTGCGATAATAATACATTAGAAATTCACGAAACACTTTTTTGAGCCGGGGATTTTCTGGTGTCTAACGGTTCCCAGAAACGTGGGAACTTGAAGAAAAGATGTAGCTCTTCCATGCACCTAAGACTCTCTTTACATAAGAAGCAATCTGACTTAAATTTAAGTAGAAAAAATTTCATCTTGTCTGGTGCAGTCTTGCCTTCCTGTAAAGTCTGGTGTGGCCACCAAGATTTTGTGCCAATGAAATTTTGTGCTTTTTTTTTTTTTCAAGTAAATAGAATTGAAGATTAAGAGAACTTTTAATAATTTTTTCAAATTGAATATTTTTTCTTTTAAATTACAAAAGTAATTATTACCACTAAGATTATCTTTTGGGTGTTTGTCAAAACTTAGAGAAAAAAAATGAAAAAAAAAGGATGATAGATTTACTATATTACTGGAGCAACCCTTTCTTTTTATTTACACTGATTCTTTGAAATACCAGTTTGTTATAATTAAACAATTATTTTTATAGTGCTTTCTACTCTGGCCTTAATAATATTGATGTTGATCATTTTGTAAAACTTTGACGCGGTCTCGTCTGAAGATGTACGTCTACAAAAAGAGCTTGATTTTACAGTAACAGAAAAAGACATTAAAATCTATCCAAGCTTTAATTTTTTTAAGAAACTGTGTACAGCCACTACTTTTAGTGAAAAAGGATTTTTTTTTTTTAATAGACTCTTGCTCCAAAGGAAGGAAGACCAACTTGAGGGAAATATCTATAGAAAGGAAACAAAAAATTGGTTTGAATTAATTTTACATACAAAATTCTCAAAGTTTTTTTCTCGGGAGGAAGGAAATTTGTTTTGTTTTTACCTAAAAAGTTACGTAAACATATGCTAAAAGTCATATTTTTGGTTGATATAGAAAATAGAGTTTATGCATGAAAAAAGTATATTTTTACAAAAAAAGAAAAAGAAATTTGTCAAAAATAAGAATTTTCACTGCCTGCGCTCACACCTTTTCCAACTTCTAAAGTTTCTCTCGCTATATTCACATATTCACACCTTCAATGCGCCAAAGAACTATCTTTTCAAACGATGAGCGAACAGCTCTTCGCGCAAAAATCAAATCAAATCCTGAGTTATCTGCGGTTCAGCTACAGGGATGGTTTAAAAATTTTTTTTTAAAAAAGAGATTTCTACGACTAGTGTCTCACGAATTCGCAATAACAAAGGTGACTGGCTGGATAATGCAAAATCTTACCAGCTAAAAGCTAAAAGGCAAAGTACAGAAAGCTGGCCAAAACTTGAGGAAGCTCTCTATTAGTGGATACTGTCTGCCCAAGAGAAAATTGCAATATCTGATGAGTTTTTAAAGACGAAAGGCCGTTTTTTTTTTGATCAGAATTCTATCACGACAAAGAGATGCCTAAATTTAGCAATGGCTGGCTACGGGGCTTTAAAACCCGTTGAGGTATTACGTTAACTTTGCGTCATGGTGAAGCAGGCAGTGTTTCTGCCAATTCAGAAAATGAAATGGCGAAAATTCGTGACGAAATCAAATATTACTCACCTAAGGATGTTTTCAACTGTGACAAAACTGGTCTATATTGGAAAATGATGCCTGATCGAAGTCTCACTGCTAATTAAAGAAGAAGACAAGGGAAAACCCCAAAAGAAAAAAACACCTGGGCGGAAGAAGCATAAATCACGAATCTCACTCCATTTGTGTGCAAATTCTGATGGATCCGAACGACTTCCTATATGGATCATTGGCACTGCAAAGACATCAGCTTTATTTCGGGCAGCTAGAGTAGATATTGAGAATCTAAATTGCAAATGGAGGTACAACAAGAATGCCTAGATGACTGGAGTTATTTTTGAAGAATGGTTTTGCTGGTTTGATAGAAAAATGGCTGGAAGAAAAATCCTTTTTCTGATAAACAATTTCTCTTCACATCTATCAGCTGTTATAACGGTCGCTTCGCGACTTCAAAATACTGTGGTTAAATGGGTACCGCCAAACTCAACAGCCAAATATCAGCCGCTGGATCAAGGCATTATTAGTACATTTAAGGCCTACTGGAAACGTCAATGGCTTCTTTATATGATCAAGGAGCATGACCTTGGCAAAGATCTAGTAGCTACAATGAAAGTTTATTTGGCTGTACGATGGGCAATCAATGCTTGGGATAAACATGTTTCTGATACAACTATTAAGAACTGCTTCAAAAAGGCTTTAACTGGCCAATCTAGTACTGAGATGGTTGATATTGAAAATTTCTAGAAGTTTGAAGCAGATCTTGAAAAGTTGTCGGTTTCTAATAAAATCAAAGTTGTCGGTTTCTAATAAAATCAAAGATGTCATGAAAATAAATAAGTTCCTGAATCCTGCTGAAGAGAGAGTTGAGGATAATTTAGACGATTTAGATGACATTATTTTGAAACAGATCGGTTCTGATAACGCTGGACTTGAGGAAGATGAAGAAGAAGATACTATCATGGAAACACTTCCTAAAATTTCTACAAGGCTTTAGAGTTTCTTTATCAGTTGAAATTATAGGAAGAGCAGCAGGACAAGGCGAGCAAACAAAATTTTAAGCATGTTGAGGACTTAGAGCAAAGTTATATCAAAAGACAAAAGACAAATCTGATACAGCCTGATATCCGGAAGTATTTTCGTTGATTAAAGCACATAGCTATATATTTTCTTGTCGATATATTGATAATTTGGCTGGCAAAATTGACTAAGGAATATTTGAACTAAGGAAATGAAAACGCTGTTTACATTCATTTCCTTCCTTTAGAGTAACAGTGTATTAACATGTTGGGGGTCATATGCGTATACTCTAACCCCAGTTAGATTAAAATGAAATTGAAAAAAAAAAAGGTAAATCTCAAGACAAGGGCTGTGGCTACAAAATACACATACAGATGGATTGGAGTCAATTATTAGACTATAAATTGATTAGTTTAGCTCGTTCAGGTGAAAATTCTGGGTTTTCCTCCGATCAGAAAACGTAAAATGCAATGATTTTGTGGTCAAGGTGATATGACATGCATACATGCAAGGTGCCTTTTTAGTATATATATTTGTTATATAAACAGTTACGTATCTTTACATGCCATTGAATTTTGCCAGTTGAAAATTAATTTTTGCGCGTGATATTGAAATTCACATGAAATTTTTTACAGAGAAAGATCGGACCGTGCTAGCCATTACACTACATGGGAAATTTTTTAGAAGGAACGTGTTGCACTAATGGTATAAACTGTTTAATAAAAAATGTGCTTGATGGCAGGAATCTCTTATTTTCATTAATTAAATATATTGCGTGGTTATGCACAAATCGGCTTTTTGGTTTCGGTGAAATATAGAAAAGTTATATTTAAAACAAAAAAAAAGTAGCTTTCTTATAAGGCGCGATAAGTTTTTGTAAATGACCGCAAATGAGTACTTTTATTGAGATCTTTGGATTAAAGTATTAATAAGGACAGGTTAAACTGTTGTTTGTATATTGAAATCTGTAAATCCTGAAAAATCCCCCCTGTTTTTGCTACTTTTTGTTGCAAGGCTTTGCAGTATCAACTCTCTCGTATACAGATAAAAAATTAATTTAAAGCAATAAAAAATTTTAAAATATTTCACTTACCATTTTCAAAACATTTGTACTAAAAATTTGTTCTTTTTTCTAAAATTTTTCTATTTTTTATTCATTTTTTCTCTGTGGTAAAAAATCATGTTTTATCTGCAACTCTTATTGACAAATGTACCCAATAAAAAATACAATGGCCTGCATTATAGGCTTAGATATCCTGACTGAGCAGCTGTGCAAGTAGCTCACAGTTACAAGGTGATTTTTATTATTCAGCCTTGTCTTTAATTTTTTTTTGGAAAAAAAAAAGGTGGTTAAAGTGCAACAATGTGTTTTAATATTTTCCGAAATTCACAATAAAATTAAATATCACATACAAGCAGAACAAAAAAAAAGGAGGAGGGGGGGGGAGGGTAGAAAACTGAAAGCATAGCTTTTAACAAATTGTGTTAGTTAAAAACGCATTGACTTTTTCTGGCTATTATTTCTCTTTTTATTTTCTATAAAAATGATTACTCCAATATTTTACTGGAATAATTAACTTAAGCTTATCATTTGTTAAAAAAAAAACCTTTGGTTTTGCAGAAAGCTGGATTAATAGACAGATACTGTAAGTAAGCATTAGAAACTGAAAAAAAATCTACCGGCAATGCTCATTAATGCCCATTAAATTTACCAGGCATTTTGAATAATTTGAATTGTGTAAAAAAAATGATTTTTTTTTTCTTCGTTGCTTTTGGAAGTCAAGTTTTTCATGCAATTCTAAACCGCCCTAAAAAAAGTTTTTTAAGCATACAAAATTTATGCCAAAACTTTGGGCCCTGTATGCCTGAAGTTATAGAAATGTCTAAAAAAAACAAATTCTTACATAGATACAGGCTATTTTGGTTGATTCAATTTTGGTGAATTTTGTCTTCAAAGTCTACGGTACAAAATTAACCTCTAACCAAGCTTATCTACAGGGTTAACCGCATTTAACCTGATAATAACACATGTGTCTAACCCAAGCAAAAACATAAACCTCTTGACTAACCGCTAATGAAAACAGCAGATCTTGGTACTATTTCAGTTTATTTTAGTTAAGTTAAAAATAGTTAGTTAAGGTTATTTCAACCCAAATGGTTATCAAATTTAACCTATTTGCAGCTTGTGACTTGACAGATGACGAAATGCTGATCATGTGCCCGAACCAAAGTTTCTTTTGAACCATGCTTGTTTCAAGAAGAAGATGAGTGGCTAGAAGGATGGAACAATATTTCGACTATAGTTACCGAAGTAAATACTGATAATTAATTTGTTAAACTCACACCATAAAATCTTTCAACAATACCAAAAGCAAGTAATTAGGCTAAAGCTTCAGTTATCAAACCATTATTCATTGTGGATGAGCCTCGTCACTTTTTTAAGCACTTTTTTAATCTGAATTCGACTCAACCACTTTAACTTAAAACTAGCATTATATGCCAACATCATTTTATGAAAATCGGAAAAAAAAAAATAGAAACATGGGGCTGCCAGCAACAATGAAATTTTTTAATGCATTTCTTTTTCAACCCTTCTATCGTCCCCATTCAGTGTTTCTTGATTAGTTTATCTTGTAGTAAACTTTTATATTGACGTACAATAACTGTTGTAGACACAGTCTTGTATGTAAATATATCAGTCTTTACTTAACAAACCGTACTTATTTTTGGGCATGTTGAGTACACGACTAACTGGTCAAGCTACTTAGTCTTTTTTTTTTTTTTTTTTTTTTTAAATTTTAGAACAAAAGATCTTGCAAGCTATACCATTATAAATAGATAAAGAAATTCTGTTTATTGTTTTATTATCTAGATGTCATATAACAAAAGCAAGATAACATAAAAATATAAAAAGCAAGCATTTTTCCAAAACTTGCATCAATGAGACTGATAAAACTTGCATTCAAAAGGCTCGTGCGTTTGACGAAAATTACTAAAGGGATTTCATATTCTGAGGTAATTTCGGGATGCACATCATTTGGCAGATTCATACTAGAAATTGAAATAAATTAAAACTTTACCATTACGTTGCAACAAAACAAGCCAATTGCAAAAATAAAAAAAAAAGCAATGTGGGATCTAAGAACTCAACAGCTATACTAAAAACATTCTTAGCATCAAGAAGAACATGGAGATTAGTTTTTTGAGAAAGATTTATGAAGCAACTGCGCTCCATATGTTAGAGACCACAATCCTTTACAATCTTTTACAATGCTTTTCACTGTTTTTCTATTTTACCAGTTCACCTTAGTGACTTTTCTGATAATGAGCCTCTTCTTGAAATAACTTCCAGGAGCGCCATGGCATGTGAAAAGCTGGAAAATCTCACTTAGAGTATGGTGAGGTGCGGTCATCATGAAAGCTTTCAATAAGTTGGAATACTTTCCTCCATACACTATTTTTTTAAGAGTATATAGTATTGTATGAGGTTTCTCTAGTTTTTTTTTTTTTTTTTTTTTTTTTTTTTTTTTTTTTTT